>CP139507.1:112873466-112875966 GCA_021014915.2 Artemisia tridentata subsp. tridentata
TGTTTTTTTGGGTTGGTAGTGAAACTACAGGAATGTACAAGAAGTGTTCTTGTTGTTGGTGTTGCCATGTGGAATGTTGAGAAGTGTGTTTGGTGAGTACTTTGGTTTTGGATTGGTCTTTGGTTTGGTGTCAAATGGGGAGTGTTGACACGTGAGGTTCACCACATGTTTAAATTTTATATGGATATACTATACAAGCCCTCCTATCATGTGGGCTCCGCTTATTCTGCTCAACATGTACAAATTTTAAAGCATACAGTACAAGTGGCGGCAGCATGCAAAAAGTCAACACCCCCTATAGGGGGGCTTGAATAACTTGTCCCATTTTATATATATATATATATAATATATATATTATATATATATATATATATATATATATATATATATATATATATATATATATATATAGAGGGAAGGGTTCTTTTAAGAACCAAATAAAGGTACAGAACTGCGAGAACCAGCATTAACCAATCATATTTTTTTGAATATTTATTTTTATTATTTAATTCAAAAGGGCATAATAGTAAAATTAAATTTTTTAATTTCTTTTTGCTTTTTTTTTTTTAATAAAAAACGTTTTTTAGTTCCTAAATTTAGGAATTTTTTTTTTTTTTTTTTTTTTTTTTTTTTTTTTTAAATAATTTTTATTTTCAGCACGTATGATTTCAAAAGTAAGGTGCACATGTGTTTTTTAATATAATGTATGTTTACGTATATTTGTAATGTTCAATTTACGTGTATTTGGTAAGGTGCATATGTGTTTTTTTAGATAATGTAAATTTACGTGTGTTTGTAGTGCATGGAATGGCAAACAAAAAGTATTTTACATGTATTGTTTACAATTTAAAACAAAAACATTATATACAAAATTTAAAATCATGTGATATACACTTCAAATACAAATTTCTAAAAGCAAAAATATGTTGACGTATA
This sequence comes from Artemisia tridentata subsp. tridentata, assembly GCA_021014915.2. NCBI lineage: Eukaryota > Viridiplantae > Streptophyta > Magnoliopsida > Asterales > Asteraceae > Artemisia > Artemisia tridentata. Next base: position 112,874,403 of record CP139507.1, read on the forward strand.
TGCACATGTATTTTCCCTCGTTGGACTCTTTGTATGTATATGTGCACTTGTATCTACGGCTGCACTTGTGTCTCTACTCTTTAAATCTTTAGAGTAACTATCTTATCGCTAGATAGTATGTACAAAACACATGTGCACTCTTCATGTTGATCATCATACTCGTACCTGTAACCACAAAATACAAGTGCACACTTAAAATAGAACTAAACACAAAACATCTTTATATCATAACTAAAAACATATATGCACTTTCAACATATTTAACTCCAAAACTGTAAAAACACATATGCATCAAACATATAGTGTTGGTTAAATTATATGATATTTTACTTTCAGAACTTTGTAAAGAGCACCGTGAATGGTCTAAACTGTAAAAACACATATCCCATCTTCCATTCTTAATGAACACTATATGATATGATATTTTACTTTCAACTTATTCAATAGGCATTAAATTAATTCATAGGAACAATCATCGTAGCTACGGATCAATTTTTCATAGATTCAATTTTTTTCGTCACAAACACATGTGCATTCACTATGTTCCTAATCTATACATGATTAGTACAGTTTAACAAAAAAAAGGAGAAATACAACTAAAGAAACTGAAAAGGAGAAATACAAAGTCTAAATTATTTCACAATGATAATCCATTTAAACATAATTAAACCTTGCAAAATCTTGAGATCGAAAGTAAATAAACAAAAAATACATGTGCTTAATCTTTTAAACGGACTATTGTATAAAAATACATGTGCATCTTGACCGAGTTACATGTGCATATTGATCAAAATGCAGAATTTTGTTCCAAACAAGAAAGAAAAACAATACTTATATGTAAAACATCCTAACAAATTGACTATGCAAATAAAACGTTTTGAATCCAAACTGAAAACTATGTAACTTTTTATCCGCAATCCCATGTTCTATAACCATGAAGTAAAGAATATAGGATAAGAAAGCTACAATCAAATCACTTTACTGATTAAAAAGTATATAGGTCTTCATCACCATTCAACTCACCTTGCTTATGTCATTAGCATGTTACTTGTTGCCATGTTGATTATGCATATGTTTTATTTAAACTCGTGTGCATTGAATACTAATGAATATCTGTGATAGTTAGGCAATTGTTAGCATAAACTAAAAAAAGTCAAGACACAGATCTTAAAAAAAGACACATTAATAAAGGAAAACCGCCCAAACCACAAAGCATGACACATGGATGAGTTAACGAAGTTACTTCTAATTGTGAAACTCGACATATCTCGGTTTAAAATATCTTCTTTTTTTCTGGATCGAAATAATGAAAAAATTATAGATTAAGATAATAACTTATACAAGAATATAATTAAATAAAATAATTAGACCCTACCGTGGAGATGTTCAAACCATGAACCATCCGTGGAGATGGTGGTGGTGGCAGTGTCGCGACGGTGTAGCTCCAAGCACGGCCAAACGAGCTCCTCTTGCTTCGATCTTTTCCAGAAATGATGTAGGGGCTTCGATCTATGCTTCGGTAATTGAAGGTGGGTGGCCGGAAAGTTGGCCGGAAATTGATGTG
>CP139507.1:112880966-113160968 GCA_021014915.2 Artemisia tridentata subsp. tridentata
ATTAATATCGTAAAAACATAAGCTTGTAATATAGCTACACCTAATTCCAGACCAGTTAATGCAAGAACTATAAATAAAGGACCAAGATCCCCTATAAAAAACAAAATATCATTCATACATAGCATAGTCCAAGCGAACCCACTTAAAATCTTTACTAAACTATGACCGGCCATCATATTAGCAAATAAACGTATTCCTAAGCTTAATGCGCGAAAACAATAAGAAATTAGCTCAAGGAGTACTAAAAAGGGTGCTAACGGCAGTGGGACTCCTGCGGGTAATAAGAAGCTCAAAAAATGAAGCCCATTTCTTTGAAATCCCACTATAGTAATGCCAATAAAAAGAGAAAATGAGAGACCTAAAGTAATGAGAAAATGACTTGTAACTGTGAAGCTATAAGGTATCATACCCTGAAGATTACAAAATAACAAAAAAGTAAAAGTGACCAAGATGCAAGGGAAAAACTTTTGTTTAACATTTCCGGAAAGACCGCCTATTTGTTCGTTTACCAGGTTCAGCACGAAATCATAAATAAGCTCTACCAAGGATTGCCAAGCATTTGGTACTAAGTTTCCTCCTCCTTTTTTAGTAACAAAATGAATCAGAAGTAGGACCAAACTGAGAGTTAGCAGCATAAACAAAGAGGAATTTGTGAATGATAAATACAAGTTTCCTATCTTCATAGGAATCAATGGGAGAATGGAAAATTGCTCAAGTGGGCTGTTGGGCGTAATCGTAATAAACACTTTTCATTTCATCCCTGTAGTTCCGCTTCTTGCTCTAAAAATTAGGAAAGACTTGTCGGAAATCGCCAGTTGGCTTGGTCCGACCAAGAAAGGCATGGGACTCTTTGGGCATTGCTTGGATCCTTCCTCTCGACAAAACTGAAAAGAAAAAAAAAAGAAAGAATCCACACATCACAAGAAATCGAGAGTTTCTAGTAATAGCGAGTACATCTGACTTTCAACGCCTAGCCAACACAGATCGTGATACATCGCCGCAAGCAAGTGCACGTTGTCCCCCGGCGCCAAGGCGTCTATGACGTCATAGGCATTCTTTTCCGGGTGGCAAGACCACATTATTATCGGTAAATATCGGCGTTATGACTCTTTCGCTCAGCTGCTCCTTTATGGTATTTGCAACTGACTCATCCACTTTCTCCGTGTAGTTGTGGATTGTTAAATTGCGTAGCCGGGCGACTCGCCAGCTGGCTATGATTTGGAGAGTTGTGGGTAACGCTAACCCCGAAAGAAGTTGGAGGGTATACTCTAGGATGGTATCGGACATCTCTATCGTTGGCAACCAAAGTAATAACTACATTTGTAAGTATACATCCACTTCATTATTTAGCTCTATGTATTCAGAAATTTTGAACATCGTTATCATTTTTTTTTATTGCAGCAAGTGGTCTGATGCCTAATGTGTTTGCTACTGATTTCGGTCTTGCACAAAATGTCGAGTTCAACGGGTTCCATCTGAACAGCCGCCTGCTGTATTTAACCTCTGTGGCCGTGAAACTTCGTTTGCGTCATCAGTTGGTATTATTGCTCCAACGACAACCACATGTGTGCTTCCTTCTATTTTCAATGATTCAAAAACTGACATGTTTCATAGGCTATATGTAGCTTCAATTTAGCCTTATTTTACAATCAAAGCTAACCCGTATAGGTTTTCTGGGATGCAGGTTACAAGATTTACAATAGCCAAATCATCACGCCATTATTGAACACGAACAGGTAACTTTTTAGTCCCTTATGTCGATGTATTTGTTGAAAATTAAATCTTAGTTTTGACTAAAAATCGAGATGTGGTTTGAGATGTGTATAGGTAAGTTGTTACTTAGAAGTTGTGATGCGTAGTGCGTTGAGATGTGTCGAGATGCGAGTGTTGTTGATTTGTTTACAGTTGAATAAAAAATAGAGATTTGATTTGAGATGTGTAGAGTTGGTAGGATTTGGAAAACGTGTCGTCATTCGAGTGTTGTAGCTTTGTTTTGTTCATCTATGTATAGCCGCTGACAAATATCGAGTTGCGGCTGTATAGGTGGCCGTATAGAGCAGTTGACTAAATAGGTAAAATGTGTTTCAGATTTGTAGAGTTTGATTACATGAGCTGTATTGTACAAGCTGTGTTGCGTAGTGTGTTAAGATCTGAAAAATGTATTGAGATTTGAGTGTTATAGGTGTAGAGTGGTTGATTAAAAAAAATAGAAATTGAGCTGTGGTTTGAGATGTGTTGAGTTTTATTATGTGAGTTGTACTGTACAATTTATGGTGCGTAGTGTGATAAGATGTGGTTAATGTAAAGAGATTCAAGAATTGTAGCTTTGTTAATCACAGTATCGGTTCAGCTTGCCTGATGAAACTTTGTGTCCAAATAATTCACAGTTGCAGTCTTATAGTCTTTGTTCGTTGTGGTATAACATATGACACCATATATCATACTTAAGTAATTAAGTTGTACTTTTGGTTAATGCATGATAAAGTTGTATAGAAAAAAAATCAGTGATATACTCTACAAAAGTAATGTTTCCATGTTTCTAGGAACATGAACACACTACAGCAGCACTAATGCTTGGACTTCCTGCTCTAATTGCTATCTTATTAGGTTCAGCCGCTCTAGCCGTTCGGAACCCACAAACCATTCCGACCGGTGTTCAGAATTTCTTCGAATATGTCCTTGAATTTATTCGAGATATCTATTTGATTATGGATAGTTATACCCTGTAAGTACCATGATGTAAATTGGTAAGTGCAGTCTTTGTTCCTTTCTGAATCTTTTCTCCTGTAATTGCAGATCAGTTAGGGATTGTTAACCTGGAGTTTTATTTTTTATTTTTTTATTTTTTTGCATATCATAATAAACTGAAAGATTTTCTGAATATATTAAATCCAAACACATATTAGTAATAAAACTGTACATCCCTTTATTTAATCTATCTATTTATATGTACACATGGTAATAATCATGTGACTGATGGATATATGTAGGTTGGGAAGGATGAGTTCGGGTACATGTTGGCTGACATTTTTGAAGCAGAATGGAGTAAATGCTGATGGTATAGCGTTTAACCAATCTGTCACACCCCCAAATTATCTGTTTTGCAGCGGAATGGAATTCCAGGGGTGCAACTGTCATAGCATCTTAACTGCAGTTATATTGAACGACCTAAAGTGTCGTTTAGAAAATACATCGTTTGATTATTTAAAACATTCAGAGTTTACAAAGCGAGGTCCCAAAAGATGTTACAAGTTTGCGGAAATAAAGTTTACACAGTTCAAACGATGGTTAAGTGCATAAAATATAAGTGAGACGCGTCGACACCCCGACTCCATGATATGCCCATATGCAATCCAACATGCGATGCTTAATTACCTGAAAATACATTGCTAAAACGGGTCAACAATAATGTTGGTGAGTTCATAGGTTTATGTAAATGAAATGCTATACGGAAACCACAAGTATAAAGTGTATGACAAATTGCCACATGAAAATGATACATTAGCTCTTAAGCTCATGACCCCGAAGCTAGACTGAATGAAATGCCCCAACTGAGTGCTTTGCCAAACACCCTGAAATGGATCAAATGTAATGCGTTCGTATGACAAGTTGGTGCTACCAACCCGAACGGAGGAGTCACCCTCAATAGATCTATTCACACACTCTCGCTTGCTCACAATTAACGGTTCATGATAATAGGGGACTTTAACTTGGCAATGATGGTAACTTAAGCAATGTAATGAATTTATATACTTTGGTCCGCATGAAAAATTGGTGCAATGTATTCTCCCCCGAGAAATTTGAAATGATGTAATAACTTGAAAAACGGGGCTATGAAAACTCACCTGATGAAGTAGCACTATGATAATAATGGATATGATGAAATGATGGCTCGGTCTCTAACCGCAACCTATGATGAATGATGTGACCCAATGTAAGCAATGATACCATGCAACTCATGCAAAAACGTATGTTAACGATACCACTCGTTATTTTTGAAAATAACGTTTTCTGTCGAAAAATATATTTTTGACATCTCGGCAAGTCATATACTATATTTCGTGTAAAAATGTTGGAATAATACTCCACGATCCCTACTTGGTGTTTTATCGTCAAATAAAATAGTTTCGTCGCAAAATATTACTTTTACAACTGGTGAAAATATGACCAAACGGCCTCGTAAAACTAGTCGTAAAATATTGTACGTTAAGAGTTAGTAATGGAACTTGACGTTTTTGAAATCCTTGCAACAACATCTCAATGTCGTCTCTTTTGAGTTTTGATCATACGCGTCTCGATCATAAAGAAAATCGGCTTTGAATATGGTGTCTTGCAAAACAATTTCTATACTTGGAAATATTTTCTTATAATAGTTGTTTTTGGCGATACTAGGAAATTCATAACTTACTCAATATAAGTCCGATCAACAAGCGGTTGATTGATTTGGAAAATAGGCCGGGAATACTTCGTTTCACCTCAAGGAGTTTATGGCCCAAACCGACTCGCTCAACGGGAAAATAGCTCGTAAGATGGTGCCTCGCAAAAACTGTTTATACTTAGAAAATATTGGAATTATAGTGAGGCTGTCAAAATAAGTTTTGTTAGTCGGATTTTCAGAAATTCATATCTTGGTCGTTACAAGTCGGTTTTCAACGTTCTTTATATCCACGCGATCGTCATAACATGAACTAACATATTCTCAGTGGCTCGGCTCAGCTAGACCACGGCTAACGCCTCGTTCTGTCCCCTGAAGTTCGGCCAACAGCCCGCATTTTCTGAAAATAATAGTTTTTGTGTTGCTAACTTTAAAACATCGTATCTCCTTCGTTATAACTCGGTTTTTAGTGATTCAAGCGACCACGTTTTCGTGTTTGAGAGTACTTTCTAAATATAAAGCTAAAATAACGCCATGTTTACTGATTTTTCCATAGTTTGAGTTTTTGGACAGCAGGTATGTAAATACGTTAAAAACTCGTTTTCTTGGTTCGCGGCTTGATCAAACAACTACAACACAACTCCACAAATACACACATCCTACCATACACCTTATTAGGGTGTCATGGGTCCTAAACATTGCTAAAAATAGTGGGCTTCGCGGGGATGTTAATAAAACATACAGATCTAGGGTTTGAGATAGTTTTAATGAAAAATAAAACAAGTGGTATACATAACATAGGTTTTGCATGGATAGCTCTCAAAATAAATAGGAGATACATCAATATAAGAACAAAGGGAGTATGAAAAGATCAAAAATAGTGTTCTTGAGCTTACTTGATGATTGGTGAGCTAGGATGAAAAATGACCACAACCTTGGAGTTTTTATTACAAAACTCTAACAAGGAAGATATTCGGGACTAGAATGTAACTTGTTCTTCAAAAAAAAATGGGATCTTCTTCTTCTCCTTGTTGTGCCGTGAGCTAGAGAGGGGAAGGGAGAGAGTTTTGCTTGGCTTGATATTGAAAATGTGGTGTAAAATGTTAAGGATTAAAACTAGTTAAGTAAAGTTTTAGCTTTAAAGAATTTTTGTTGTATTAGGCCCATAAATGGTCCATAGGGGCGGCAAGGCTTCCTTAGGAAGCTTTGTGTTGTGATTTTTTTGTAGAAATATTTTTAGGATAAGTCTTAGTTAGATTAGTGTGTAATTTCGGCGTTATCGGGTACCGGGTTAACTGAAAATAAAACGTGACGAATAAAAATAAAATTTGACGAAGTCGTGAAAATTATGAAATCATGTTACTGATAAGAATCGGGTGTTAAAATAGTGATCGTGATGAAATATCGCAAAACGACGGAGTTATAAGCTCTTAACGTAAAATATAGCAAAAGGTTTCAAAACACCGGGTAAATTAATAATATAAATTTTATATCATTAAAATTAGCATAAAACTATATTAGGATCATAATCGGGAGTATTTGAGTATAATATTAGTAGTAATGACTGAGTGGTAACGTTTACTGAACAAATGAACATACGTTAATGAAAATCACACAAACCCGTGCATGATTTAATATGGAAATGATCATGGTGTTACTGATGATATGTAGACTACTCTAGTCTATATGACATGTCCTTACTGATGATGCATGAATACGCAGCTAAACCTGACTGGTTACGCGCATTTGAACACTTGTAAACTGGGTTTACTGGATGATGAATGGAAATCATGAATGGTGAAATGGTAAATTGTAAATTGTCAAGGTTTGGGAAATGACCTGAAATTGTGATTTGTCACAGAACATGGAAGGACTACTTTAGCGTTTGTGACAGTAAAGAATGATGGCGAAAGGGAGTTTATGTTTTACAGGAACCCAAGTTCGGACATGCCTCTAAAACAGTCTGACTTCAATATGGACTTCATCAAGATAGCCAAAATTTTCCACTATGGTTAAATTAGCCTCATCACTGAGCAATGCAGATCTGCCCACATGGCCACCATGAAAGCTGCAAAGCAGGCTGGGGTGTTGCTCTCTTATGACCCCAATGTCCGCCTTCCATTGTGGCCATCAGCGGAAGATGCTAGGGAAGGAATTAACAGCATTTGGAAAGAAGCGAGATGGAATTTTTGACAAAAAAGAGATCTGATGATGAAGAAACAGTAATGCCCTTTCTGTGTAGGTGAGTGATGCCGAGATGGAATTTTTGACAAAAAAGAGATCTGATGATGAAGAAACAGTCAAGTCTTTGTGGCATAATGGTCTTAAGCTTTTAGTTGTTACTGATGGTGAGAAGGGTTGTCGTTATTAAAGTAAGGCAAATATTGATTTCTATTATTTGGCTCATTATTCATATATATATATATATATATATATATATATATATATATATTTGTCAGGAGTGCTCCTCTCCTAATGGTGGGATTAACAAAGTGGTTAAAACAATTTGTGTTTAATAAAATATTAGTTACGTGATTTTGTTTAATAAAATCTGCGCCTGACATTTGTAATTCGTGTAGCTGTATGCATTGGTTGGTTGTTTTCTTAAGATTAATTGCTCAGCTTATTTTGTTTATTTTTTCTTACTTATGTGCATATTTTCATGTGGTTATGACAGGAAAAGTGATAAGTCAGAGCAACCCCCAACACAAGACTTTGAAGCCAAGGATTTGCATGGAAACAGATGGTCGTAGGATATGTCGTATATGTCATTTACAAGGTATTATCTTATTTACCATCAGGATTGATGCAATGTCAACTAAGATGATTTGAATAGTAGCAAAGCCATTATTTGTTTTGTTTGGTCTTACAGGCTCAACTACCACATAAAACGACCCATACAACTTTTTTTATCTCGGTTTTTTGAACCCCAACGGTCATCACAGTGTGAAAATAAATATCATCAACTTCTTATTATGATTAGGTTTCACAGTTTTAGTCACCTTAAGAATAAATCAGATTTGCAATATGAACATATAAACAGGTTGTTTAAAACTGTGCATAAATAGCGAGCGTACTAAAGTCAAAGTGAAAGCCCGTTTGAATGTGTATGGAATTGTCTTTGTCGACTTTGCCTTTTCTTTTTGGGTTGATCTATAAGGAAAGATAACCACTTTGAAAGGCTTTAAGCAAGGGACATGTTGTGGACTGGACCCATATCGAATGCCTCTAAAGAAGTTGTCCAACGTGAGAGTTCAGTAACCTTCGAGTAAAGAATGGTCGTCTCAGTCAGGTACCTCTTCATTTTCAATAGAAACAATGAAACAACAAAAATAGTAATTAGCTGTAGGGGATTGCTTATATTTAACTGTAAGGAAGTAATATGAACAGGAGGAAAAATGGGTTATGTGCTATATGTGATGTGTGGATTGCTGACATGTGTCTTGATTACTTTTATATCTGTCATGATATGATATTATACATATATATATATTCATCGGGAGGTATACTGTTTCTAATGGTGGGATTAACAAAATGTTTTAAAAAAAATTTGTGGTTGTAAGGTCGGGAAAACACTGTAAAAACCACTGTTCATTGAATAAAAAATACAAAAAAAATTGCCTAATCACCCTGCAATTAGAGGTGTGTGGCTGTAAGGTGAGGAGAGTACTGTAGAAACAACTGTTAAATATTACCCTGTGTTTATTGTAATTGAACAACACTATCCAACCCCTTTATTGCATAATTCACTGAACCAGTATTGGCCCTGCTTATTGCATAATTCACTAAATATGTGGTTGGTTAATATATTTTTGCACAAATAGCGTAAGATTTATAACATTTTTATGCAAGGCAAATTTTCACAGCTTATTGAGCTCATAAGCATTTTAAAAATGTTCTATGTAGGCCTTATTCCGGATTCAGCATCTTATTTATGCAAGGCGACTTTTCACAGCCTTTCTTCAAACCGCCTCATTTGTAACAAGCCATCTCCCCTCCTGAAAATATTGAAAAAAGAAGCCAACCTGGCAAAGAACTTCCAGGTAACAATATCCAATTTATTAAAAAAATTAAGCCAGTATGAACTTCGAACTAGCAGTACTAACTTTTCAGTTAGTACATACATATATATATATATATATATATATATATATATATATATATATATATATATATATATATATATATATATATATATATATATATATACACACACACTACATTATAATGCATTTAGGACATTTCCCTAAATGGCAAGGCTTAAAATTCAGACTTCTTAAATTACTTATTATAGAAATATATGTCTTTCATTCATTCGCATTAAATGTCTTTAATTCACTTGTAACAACCCATTTCAATGCAATTAAATAAAAAAATTGAAAGTTAATACATGCACATGAAAGTTAATACGTTTTGTAACAATTTAATTCTCGTTTAAACCATTACAACCAGAAAATTAAATACCCACTTGTAATAATCATATTGATACAGAAAATTAAATGACCACTTGTAACAATCTTTCATGTAATAACAACCACCAAACTTAAAATCCTATATAAACTAACATAAAATACAAATACATTCGTATTGCTTTTGCTATTCTGTCTAAAACAATAACATACACAACGCCTCGGGCACTCCACACCACCACCTCCACCACCAACAACACCACTGCAGATTCTGTCTCCACAGCCATCGGGACCTCCGCACCTTGATGTTAAGGCTACCCACAGTGGTCGGGTCGTCCCTCCACATGGTAACATACCCCGGTCCATATACCCGCAAATCCATATGAAATCCTCATCGGTCCAAAGTCAAATGAAAAAAAAAAAAAAAAAAAAAAAAAAAAAAAAAAAAAAAAAAAACTCCTATCTCATCTACTTAGGTCAACAAGACACCACAACAATACTAAGTCCTAATCCATCTCATACGCCTCACGACTACAATATCATCTCAAATCCATCTCATCAAACCACAACAAAGATCCGAAACTAAAAAGACAACAAGACCTCAGAATTTTCTTTCGTTTTCTAGACCTTTAAAGATCTTAACACTCGAAAGAATAATCATCATAGAAAACTTGTTTAAAATATTCGACAACCATAAAGAAAAAACAAGAACAAAAGTGTTCAGATCCTTTCTTTGTGTTGATCTGAAAAACGAAAAACAAAACAACCCGAGACCTTTATAAAGATCTTGATGTCGTGTTTCATAACTTCAGATGCGTGTTTGAGCAGTAAGAAAGTTATAGGTTGTGTTCGAGATTCGGATATGAACTGAAACAATAAGTTATTTATGTGTTTGTGATTCGGATATGATAAATGGATGTGTTTGTGTTGTTATTGAAATAGAGAAAAGAAAATAGATAGGAGGTGGTTGTGTGTTTGAGAATAGAGAATAGGGTTATTGTGGAGAAAAATTAGGGCTTTTGTTTGTTAGTTGATGGATTTTGGGCTTGATACTTGCGTATGATTGTTAGTGGACCGGGAATATGAATTCTCTTGGTCATAATTTCGTTTGAGTTAATGACTTTTATATTTTCTAGATTTGGGCAAATGGCACAAAAATGTATCAAACTTAGGGTCCATTTCCAATCAAGGTATCCAACTTTTTTTCTTGCATAAAAAGGTTCCCAACTTTTTTTTTTGGCGAATTTGGGTTTTTCACTAACGTTCATTAACTCAGTTCGTTAGTAAGTTACTGTTGGTCCACAAATTGTATATGGATCACTAAGTAGTCTTGAATACCTAGTAGACGGTTAGGATAAATCCGAACCAATCTAAGTGAGAAACCCTAAGTGATTGTTATTGTTAATGCGGAATCTTAACAAGAACAATTAAGAACACAAGCAGGGATATCACTAACTTCGTATATTGATATTCACTATAATGAATTCGTACAACTCACACATGAACTAACAATCTTTAGGGATCCTTTTATAACACAAGGAAACCCTAGACGACACAGAAGATATACACAAATCTTCTATAAAGATACATACACGCATTGTATCTTTTCCTAACATAACTCTAACAGACTTTCCTATCTTCACGACCAGACTTAACTTTATAAGTCAACCAGACTTAAATGTGCTACCAGACTTAACTTTACATTACCAGACCTAATAACACAAACAGACCTAACTTAGTAAACTACCAGACCTAAGTTGTCTGCTCTTGATACGTATCATAATTCCCAACAATCCTCCCCTAACTTGATCTTCATGCTCCATGAACTTCAAGTTCTTCTGATTAAGCCTTCTGAGGATTGAATCTTGAACACTTTGAACTGTATTTAGGTCTTGTTCCTTTCTAGCAGCTTGAATCTTGATAAGCTCTTCTGATATGGTCTTTGCAGCAACATTGACTATATGTACATCAATTCATATTAAGTTTCATATCTATTCTCATCACTTCCAGGTGTGTTAACTCCTGTGAGAGGTGAATCATTGAAATTTAATGGATTTGATGTCTCTTTACCAATAGCCATTACTACTGGAGTAGCCAAATGTTTTGGTGTGTAAGACCATGGTACACTGATAACCATATGATTTTAAGCAAATCATCAGCTCATCAACGGATTTGTTAAGTCTTTACCAAAAGCCGTTTGCTTCTGGACTAGTCAATTCTTTGATGGAAAAGCACCTCATCATGGTGAATTGATTACCATTTATGGTTTTCCACAGCCTTTACCACAAGCCATAACCTTGTGGGCTAGCCAACTCTTCACTTATCTTAGATATGGTGAGTTGAATACCATACAATTTTTGGCAAATTGTCAGCCATAAACGGATTTGAGCAATCTTTACCTGTTAGCCGTTTGCTCAGGATTAGCCAGTCCTTATGTTGATGAGATAAGGTGGACTGATAACCTTTTGATGTGTTAGTGCAAAGCACCTCCACCAAGTGAGAAGTTCCAATAGTCTCACTCAACAACTTGTGAAAATTCTTTCAAACACCCTTAGGCTACATCCTTCAAAGACTGCTTCTTAATCAAATCCAATAACATCTCATATCCTTCATCCTTTTTACTAGCATACAACTTTTTGCTCATCATTTCCTTGCAAACACTTGATGATAAAGGATATTCCACCTCTGCAAGCATATAAATATCAACATTCTTTAATGAAACACAATGTACCTTGCAGGTATGAAAATATCTCCAGCTGACAATGTTATGTTCCTCAGGAAGTTTCCACACTATATCAGACTTAGTTGGTGGCTCAAACATCACCTTCAAATTTCCCCAAAAGACTCTTTCAAATTCATCTTCAGGTGGATGATCTCCATATTTAATATTCACCAACTGATAAAGTTCTTGAAGATCCTCCCTATTCACATCAATCAAAATGCCAGCAAAATTCATATAAACAATGTCAGAATTATCTTCCCTTATTATTTGATATGCAACCCTTCCACCAGTCATGATAAGTTGATACTTGACAACCTTAGTAGGTTCCTTAGTGCTTTCAATAGTCCCCATTGTGGCTCCTTCAGATGAAGGTTCTTCATCTAATTCCTCTTCAACAACTACTTTCTTGGATTTACTCTTCCTTTCCAAACCTTTTCTTCTTTGAAACACAATAGGCTTAATTACTTCATCTTGCACTTCTTTTGTTGACTTACCAGCTTCAGGTTGTATATCAATCACTTTATCAGGTTCAATGACTAGTTTAGTCTCTTTAGCCTTTCTACCTTGAAAACAATATTTCTGCACATCATCATAATCAGTAGCTTTGTAACCTTGATCTTTCTCAAATGCCTTGAGATATGCTACTTGTATTTCTTCATATGACTTTCTTTTCATCTGTTCCAAAGAAAGATGCATTTGATTCTTAAGATACATCTTCATATCATACTTCTTTTCTGCCATAGACATCTTCTTGGGAATCTTTGATTTCTTCTGAAGCTTGAACTTTTCTAAGAATCCACCCAATGTATCATCATTACTTCTTGTATTTATGAAGTCAGCTAACTGTTTGGCTCGTTCATCAGCAGTTAAACCTTCAATAGTTAGCAGCTCTTCATACTTTGCTCTCACTTCATCATCAACATTGAGCAGCTTTGTAAACTCATCAGATTCTTCAGCCAATTGTCTTGCATAAACTGCATCTAGCATCTTTTGTCTTTCTTCTTCAGCAATATCTTGTGCTTTAATCCTCTCAATTTCAGCCTCAGATGCAAGTTCTTCTCTTGTTTTTCTTTTAGACTTCTTTGGCAATGAAGTTTCTTCATTACCAGAACTAAGTTCATTACCAGACTTTTCTTCACCAGACTTTTCATCAGATATAGTCCCAAACTTTTCAACCTCTTCCTCAACAGACAAAATTAACCTTCTTCTCTTCCTATCTTGTTTAATTTTGCCCATTGATTGAGCCAAAGTCTCTGCAACTTCCAGTGTCTCTGGACTAATTGTGGTGACATTATCTTGAACAAGTGGTTCTTGAACTGGTGTTTGAAGAATATTTTCCTGTTCTTGCTCCAAATTCCTCCCCTGTTTGGAAGAATTTTCAGCTTCATCTTCCTCATCATCAAAAGAAACACCCTTTTTCTTCATTGCTACTCCCATTTTCTTTACTTTCTTCACCAAAGTCACATAAGCTTTTCTGAGTGCCTCATTAGACTTTTCCAAAATGCCAATCTTCTTTTGTAGTTGAGGAACAATGATAAGAAGATTTTCCACAGTTATAGGATCATGTTCCTCCTCCCTTTCAGGACTTGGAACATTTGGTTGTGGAGGTGAAGATTGTTGGATAGGTGTAGATGATCTTGCAACAGATGGTGAGGGACCTGGTTGAGGTGATGGAATTGGAGAAGACCTAGGTGTAGCAGACCTAGATGATGCTTGGTCTTGTGCTTCATCAGGGTCCACTTGTGCAACTCCAGAAGTACCTGCATTGTTAGTACCAAGCATAGCAGCAAGCAAAGGTTTGTCTGTCCCTTGAAAACTCCTTTTTTAGATTTGCAAAAAGTTTGGAAGTAAAGGCCACACTGATGTAAGGCACTTTATCCTTAGTTTCAAAATTCAAGATCATTTGCAAAAATCTTGGATACATAAAAAATTTTGGGTCCTTAGCATTTTTCACCATTCCTTCAAAAATTAATTTTGAAAAGTTAAATTTCCTTCCAAATGATAAACAGACCAATGCAGAAGCAATTCTGCTTCCAAATTGATCCCATCCACCACTCTTGGGACTTAAGCTCTGAAGTAAATGATGTACTAAAAACCTCCACTGAGGTGAAAAATGACTTTTCCAAAAGGTAAAACTTCCATCTGTGGGGTACCCAATGCTATTCAAACCCTCCAAAATATCCTCACTAGACAAATCAAATTCTCCTAAAGCATCATCCAATTGGAGACTGTCCCTAATCGATGCTTCAGTAATGGTAAAACCATTTTTATCTATGATTGCCCTTAAACATGGTGTCCCATCATCAAGAGTCTCAGAGGTAACCGACCTCCAGAACTGCTTGACAAGGGACTGATAAATAGTAGGATTATGAGTTAATGAATAACAAATGTAAGAACCTTTTAGGAAATCCACAATCTGCTCGAAACCTGCACTTTGATCTGGCTTCTTCAAGAAACCAACTTGATTATGCTTGTCCACAAACTTGAGATTAGCCATGGATGAGTTAATGATTTAGGTCTGGTTGATAAGAAAGGTAGGGTTTTGAAAAATATTTGTGTAGAAACAGAGTCGTGAGAAATAAAGATGATTTAAATTTGGAAGCAAATAAAGAATAAAAGAAGATAAATAATATCAAATTTTAATCTTATATACTTCAAAAATATCTTGTTTTACCGAAAATAGTGCAACGGTAATATATTAGTAAAATCTTTATTTACTCTGACCAGATCTAACGGTCATAAAATTAACATTACCCGACCTAAAAGGTCAACCAGGCCGAATCATGAACTTACCAGACCTAACCAAGAGAGTGGACTTACACACTGACTATAGCGAATGCAAAGCTTTGCATCACCTCATTCCAATCTTTTCTGCAAGAATTAGTTGAAACAACAAGAAAGAGGAGACAACAACCAATTTTTGCAAGACACATGAGCTACCAGATTTAACACTTAAGGTTACCCGATTTAAAAGCATTTAAAACTTGTACATTTGCCTCCCCTTAAATGTACATTACCTCCCCTTAAGTGTAAATCTCCCTTTTTTTTTTTCTTTTTTTTTTTTTTTTTTTTTTTTTTTTTTTTTTTTTTTTTTTTTTTTTAATCACTAATAAATACTTAACCAAAATAAAGACGAAGGTCAACTTTCCAAAAACACAATTAATAACTCTTTCCCTGCAAGTATTAACTCATACACCAACCAAGCATTAAAAGACATTAAACCTTGATTTTCCCTATAAAACCACCCATAGTTTTATCACAAAAACCATCACAAACCAGAATAAAACCTTATAAGCATAATGGATCCATCCAACTTAAAAACCATAGAGATTTCATCCGATTCCTGGGATCCAAATGACTCATCTTCTGATACATCATCAGGAGGATGGGGTGGATACTTCCCACCAGGGTATTCATCAATCACAAGAAACAAGACATTGAGAGAAGCAACTCTGAAACAATGGCTAGCTGCTTATGACCTTTCTGAAAAGGAACCAGACAATGAAGCACCAAAAACTTCAAGACCAACTCCTCCTTCTGATGTAGATGATAAAAGTGCCAAAGAAGAAGACCCCTCCAAGGATGATGAAGAGACCTTTCCTTCGAAGATTGTGCCTTCCCTGAGAAGTGGTTCTGTGTCACGTCCCCCACCAAGCAGCGTGATTCTTGCACTTCCATGCCCAAAAGCATGGAATCAGTTTGGTGGCAAAGGAGCCAAGAAGACCATTCCTGACTTCATGGGTAACGGGAAACAGAAAGTGTAGGTGGTGATGTTTAGCTGGTTTGGGTTAAAGCTTTTGTCTTATGAAGCATTGTAACTTGCATCCTAGAATGCAATTTCTTGTTAATAAATAAAAAGCTCTTTGGTTCTGATGTTTTAATTTTCCACATATGAATTACTTGCAAATAGAAAAGAGCTAACAACTGCAAAACAAAGTTAAGCACAAAATACCAAACACACATACTATAGAAAGCAGAAAACAAATTAACTACTGAAAATAAGAATAACCAAGAAGAGTAGCCAGATTAAGAACAAACAAATATACAAACTATACAAGGTTTAAGAAAGAAGATCAGTTTTTCTTAACAACCCAGGCCTGAGTGGGCTTGAGTCCTTCCTGTGGAGCAACATACTTATAGGTCTTGTATGAACTTGCTCCAGTGAAACCATGTTTGGACTTATAGGTAAATTCATTTTTAAATGGATTCCAAGTCCAGCAATCAGAGAAATTATCAGCAGAACCCCCATTTGTTTGTCTCCTTACAGGTGAATGAGCTTTGTAAAAATTATTTCTTTGAAAATTTGCATTCACCTGAGGTTTTTGAAAAGGTTGCTTGGGTCTTACAAAACCAGTGTTCACATTAGGTCTCACAGAGTTAACATAACCAGTATTCACTTTAGGCCTCATAAAGTTAACATTTTGCCTATTTACATTAAAATTTCTGTAGCCAGACCCAACACTTGGTCTACCAGAATTAACAAAAGAGTTAGGTCTGGTAGTGTTATTTAGTTGTACAGGTCTGGGAACAAACTGGTTAGCATGATTAACTCTACTAGCATTATTCCAAACTGGTTTATTTAAACCTTGAACCTTATTAACATTCATTCTCTTTTGTTCAGCCTCTCTTTTCATTCTCTTTTCATGGAAGTTACAATCTCTTATTAAATGATTCAAACTTCCACACACAAAGCATCTTTTAGGAGCATAAGTATAACTACTCCTACTTTCTCTGTGAACACTATTGCTTCTAGGTGACTCATTCAATTTAAAAGATTCCCTAGGAGTTTTTATGTGATTGACACAACTAGGTTTAACTGTCTCAGCCTTTTGTTTAGTCACTACAGGTTTAGCAACAACAGGTTCACTCTTCTCAATAACCTTAGGTTCAGGATTTTCTTTTTCCTCATTGTTTGACTCAGACTTAGAGTGATCAGAGGAACCATCAATAGATCCTTCAAAGTCATTGGATTGACAAGAAGAATATCTACTGGATTTGTCCTCTGAGGTAGTTGGTTCAGGCACTTGAGGACCTTTCTTACCATACACAAAGAGTGAATCATCCAACTCTTCCTTTTCAAGAGGAGTATAGTCATCACTCAAAGGTGGTGGTACTCCCTTAAAGTCACCAGTCTTAACAAACCTATTGTACAAAGGTTTATCAGCATAGTCCTCTTCTCTATTCTTAAATATAGCCCTATTCTCATTTTCCTCATATCCTAAGCCACATTTTTTATTTGACTTAATTTGAGAATCCCAACACTTAAACAGGTTATTATTTGAACTATTCCATTGATCTACCCTTTTTCTCAGCTCATCCCTTTCCTTCTGAATTTTAAGCCCTAATTGTCTATACCTTTTAAGCTTCTCATCTTGTTCGTATATCTTATTAGCTTGAAAGTATAGTTTTTCATTTAAAGCAGCATGTTGATTTTGAAGGGTGACCTTTTGTGCCTCTAAAGTTTTTACAGCATTTTTATGTGCTAATAAATTTACTTCTAGATCACCTATTTGTTCTTGCTGCTCATCACACAAAGCCTTAACATGATTATATGAGTCAGTACATAATTTAGAGCATAATGATACCTCATTACCAATGGCCATGAGAGCATGATCAGACTCCTCATTTACTCTTGGATGCTCACCCCAATTGACTCCTCCAGCTTCCATTGTCAGCAGGCTCATCTGATTCTTTTCCATCTTCTCATCATCATCTCTTCTTCCATCAGCAGGCTTCTTCTCTGGACAATCTCTTGAAAAATGTCCATGCTTGTGACAGTTGTAGCATTCAACAGTCCTCTTTGTGTATCCCACTGGTGATTTGTTGTTGAAGTTGATAGTCCTACCATATTGCTTCTGAAATCGTTTGACCCTTAAAGCAACCATGGCAATGTGCCATTTTATGTCCATCTCCTCAACTTCAGCATCATTAATCTGTTCAAGGTCTTCACTAATAAAGCTTTCATCTTCCGTTTGATTGGCAAAGAAAGAATGTATCACTTCATCAGTAAAACTTGAAGCAGACCTTTCACTTGAAGGAGTTTCATAGTTACCAGACCTAACACCACCAGATCTAACCTTGTAAGTACTGCTTTTGTTTTGAGACACAAAAGCAACATTTGATGAACTGGTTGAAGCCTGAGTGTTGTTACTGATGTCCCTTTCAAACATCCTGAGATTATTGTATAGGTCATCAGGTGTCATAGAATCTACTTCCTCCTTAATCCTCATCGCCACAGATACATTGCCCCATTCTGATGGTAAAGATCTAAGGAATTTGTGATTTGCATCCTCATTCGAGACTGCTGCACCATGAACTTCCAGTTGTGTTAACAGATGTTGAAATCTGTCATAGCCCTTCTCCAAACCTTCAGTCTTTGAAACACTGAATGTTTCAAATTGCTGTTTAAGAACAGCCTTTTGCATCTTTTTGGAGTTAGCATTACCTCCAAATCGTTTCTTGATAGCTTCCCACATCTCCTTAGCATCAAGAATGCCATGAAACCTTTGTAGATGCTCCTTAGGAATAGCCATAAGAAGCAAGGTTCTGGCCTTCTTTTCCTTCTCCACAGCCCTAATCTCCTCAGCAGATACTGGTGGCATTATTCTGAGCTGCCCATCATTCCCTTGTGAAATTCTCTTCTTAGAATTTCCCTTTTGAATCACCTTCCATACATCGCTATCAATGTATTCCAGATAATGTTCCATCTCCATGGCCCATATATCATACTCTTCTCTCTTCAGTAATGGAAGTTTTATGTTTGAGATTGTGGTTGTGGAAGGGATGGGTTGTTGTTGTGATTGGGAGTTACTGGTATCGGTTTTTCCTTCATCTTCATGGTTTGATTTCTCATCCTCACTGTTATGGATTGAGAAAGTTTCAGTGAAAACAGGCTTATCGAATTCAGACATTTTGTAGGGTGATTTGAGTGAGAATTAGGTTTTTGAGTTTTAGTGTTCTTCGAATTCAGAGTCTCTCCCTTGCTCTGATACCACTTGTTGGTCCACAAATTGTATATGGATCACTAAGTAGTCTTGAATACCTAGTAGACGGTTAGGATAAATCCGAACCAATCTAAGTGAGAAACCCTAAGTGATTGTTATTGTTAATGCGGAATCTTAACAAGAACAATTAAGAACACAAGCAGGGATATCACTAACTTCGTATATTGATATTCACTATAATGAATTCGTACAACTCACACACGAACTAACAATCTTTAGGGATCCTTTTATAACACAAGGAAACCCTAGACGACACAGAAGATATACACAAATCTTCTATAAAGATACATACACGCATTGTATCTTTTCCTAACATAACTCTAACAGACTTTCCTATCTTCACGACCAGACTTAACTTTATAAGTCAACCAGACTTAAATGTGCTACCAGACTTAACTTTACATTACCAGACCTAATAACACAAACAGACCTAACTTAGTAAACTACCAGACCTAAGTTGTCTGCTCTTGATACGTATCATAATTCCCAACAGTTAAATGTTTGGTCCTCGAATTCGTTAACTCAGTTCATGCAACATCCAAAAACAATTTCGATTTTTTTTACATGTTTGGTCCTCGAATTCTTATACTCATTTCATGACACATCAAAAAAAAAAAAATTCGAAAAATATTTAAAAAAAATATATCAAAAAAATATTTTCTTAAAATATTTATATATTACTTTTTTTTCGAAAAATATTTGAAAAAAAAATTAAAAAAATATTTCGAAAAAATTAAAAATATTTTCGAAAAAATTAAAAAAAATTTAGAAAAAATTAAAAATATTTTTGAAAAAGTATTTCGAAAAAAAAAATTCGAAAAAAATTTCGAAAAAATATTTGAAAAAAAATTTAAAAAAAAAGTTCGAATATTTTTTTCGAAAAATATAATATTTTCGAAAATATGCATATTTTCTTTTTCAAATAGTTTTTCGAAAATATTTTTAATTTTTTTTAAAAAAAATTTAAAAAAAAAATTTTAAAAATATTTCGAAAAAATATATATATATTTTTTCGAAAAAATATATATATTTTTTCGAAAAAATATATATATTTTCGAAAAAATATATTTTTAATTTTTTCGAAAATATTTTTTCGAAATATTTTTTTTTAAAATTTTTTTTAAAAAAATTAAAAATATTTTCGAAAAAATATTTGAAAAAAAATATATATATTTTCGAAAAAATTATATTTTTCGAAAAAAATATTCGAACTTTTTTTTTTTAATTTTTTTTTTCAAATATTTTTTGGAAATATTTTTCGATTTATTTTTTTTTTCGAAATTTTTTTTCAAAAATATTTTTAATTTTTTCGAAAATATTTTTAATTTTTTCGAAAATATTTTTAATTTTTTCGAAATATTTTTTTTAATTTTTTTTTCAAATATTTTTCGAAAAAAAAAGTAATTTAAAAAGTAATATATAAATATTTTAAGAAAATATTTTTTTGATAATTTTTTTTTAAATAATTTTTGATTTTTTTATTTTATTTTTTATTATTATTATTTTTTTTTGATGTTTCATGAAATGAGTATAAGAATTCGAGGACCAAACATGTAAAAAAAAATCGAAATTGTTTTTGGATGTTGCATGAACTGAGTTAACGAATTCGAGGACCAAACATGTAACTTACTAACGAACTGAGTTAACGAACGTTAGTGAAAAACCCAAATCCGCCAAAAAAAAAGTTGGGAACCTTTTTATGCAAGAAAAAAAAGTTGGATACGTTGATTGAAAATGGACCATAAGTTTGATACCTTTTTGTGCCATTTGCCCTTATATTTTCTAGATTTGGCCACACGAAATGTTTTGTATTTTTCCAATATACTAAAATGGTTTTCGACTCACTCAAGGTAATTGAGCCGTATGTATATTATTTGCATGATATATTTGATTTTGGGCTAATTTTGATTTTAAGTTGGTTAATGTTAATAGTGGGTTTTATCTTTATTGGTTAAATTTTATTTCGAGCTGAGCATACGTGTTAACCCAATTTTGTTGATTGGTTAATGCTTAATTTTAGCCGAAATTGTTTTGAGGTTAATGGTTACGTTTGGGCTTCGTAATGACAAAACGACTAATTTTTTGGGTTATATTTTATTGACGAGATCGGGATTAATCCATTATCAAGATTCACTTAACCGATAAGAAATATTACTGTTTGTGTGTTGAGAAATTGAAACAAGTGTGTATTGAAAATGAAAATGTGGGATATATATAGTGTAAAATGAAAAACATTTGCTCGCCACAAAAATAGTCATCAGGTACCCGTCGCCGCATTGCGCGGGTACCCTTCTAGTATATATATATATATATATATATATATATATATATATATATATATATATATATAATCTGAATGGTTTGTATGCTCTTATATTATTAAGTTGATTATGCATTTAAGTTGAGTCAACAACAGATTTCTACAATCTAAATGTTCTTTACAATCATGTTATGCAGAATAGCATGAAATTCACAAATCTTTTTTTTTTTTTTTTTTTTTTTTTTTTTTTTTTTTTTTTTTTTTTTTTTTTTTTTGTGTGCAGGCTAACAGAGGATACTAACAAGGTCAAATTGGAAAAAAAAAAAAAAAAAAAAAAAAAAAAAAAAAAAAAAAAAAGAACTAAAGCGATTGCGTTGTCTCTTCCGTTTAGCCATTGTGGTCAGCTTGCTGAGTTTTCAGGTATGTTGTGCATAAAAGGGTATTTTTTTGGTTCGGATATTTAGTAAATTAAACTATTCATAATTGTAAAGAATAAAGTTTTGTATTTCCAGAAGTTCAATAATTTTGCATAACCAACTAAAGGTAGATTTTTATGTTTGTAGCCCCAAAATAAGAAAGAAGGAAGCATTACAGTTTCGATTAACCTTAGTCACGAAATGATATAGTAGATGGAGTTGCATGAAGAAGTTGATAGGAAAAGCGGAATGGCTCCCCGTGCGAGCTAAATTTTGGCCTTCCTAATATTTTGGCTTTCCTAATTTTGCTGTGTTGTTCATGGTTTACCACGTATTAAACGGTAACTGTGTTTCTTTTATGAGCTACCTATATAAGATATCCATTTCGAATATGTCTAAATTAAGGCTCAATGGGGTTAAACGGTGTTTGAATTAACTTATACTTCATTATGTATTTAGATTTTTTTGGCCATTTAAAACTGCGCGCGCTCTTCAGTATAAGGTAATTCAAACACCCCAAAAGTAAAACTGCATAATGCCTTAGCTATGTATCACCTTATGGGCTTATTTATGTTTCAATGTGACTGAAACGAACTACTGGTAAAGGGCTGCCGAACATGGTGAATTTATACACAAAAAACTTGGTTGCCTAAGCTTCCCAACTATTGAAATATGTGTCGTTTGCCCAACCATTCGCATTTGTTATCACAGCTGCATCAAATGTACTTATCTGGGGTCATGGCTTTCTATTTTAGTTTCATCTATTATTTTTTGATCACATGATAAATTACTAAACTTCTGGGTTCCTATGCAGGTGTATATGTTCATCATCCGGTAATTTCACATGAGTTTGTCGAAGGCCCCACAAGGTATTGGACAGATGCTGATCGCACGAGGGATTCACAGTTTAAACAGCTTAGCTAACCAAGACCAGTGGTAGACAACGACAGCAATGACACCGTCATGGCTCCAAGTGCCGGAATCAAACAAAAGGTCAAGTCTGCAAATTGTATATGTTTTGAAAATATATATATTTTTGTAAAATCTTTTGATCCATTTCAATTCAATAATAAACTTTATGGTTATGACCAATGCTAAGCTACGTATGCCTCTATTCCGATCTCATATGCCAAACACTCCCGTTGCAACGCGCGGGCTACCCCGCTCGTTACCCGATATACGTAAGGAGTGTTATAAAAAAAAAGAGAGAATTTTTTAAATTACCACTTTCTAGTACAACTTTACAGAAACAAACATCGCATATGATTTTTTTCCAAAATAAATTTTAACATATTAACCGTTAGATTTTTAACTATTCACGTGTACATATTAACCGTTAGATTTTTAACTATTCACGTGTATGCCAACGAGCTCTAGGCGAGTGTTGGGCGAGTCTTGAGCGAGGCGAGGGTTGGGCTAAGTGTTGAGCGAGCCTTGAAACTGGGCGAGCTATACGTTCTATAAGTTAAAAGTTGGGTGAGGGAGTATTGGGCAAGTGGGTTAAATGGTGGGTGAGCAAGGCTGGGAGAGTGGGTTAACGTCTGACGCGAATCGAATCTTTGGCGATTCCCAGTCGCGGTGGTTCGGGTGGTTGTACTTGTTGCGCATGGTGGTCATGGCATCATCGACCGGAAAAGTACAAGTTTGGTGGTGGCCTGTAATTTGGGTGTGATGGTGGTTTTTGGGAAAGAAGGTTAAGGTATTAATACATAAGGTAAAAGTGTGAAACATTGGTTTAAGACTGAACGGAGTGGTCGTGACAACATGCATCGTGAGCCATGTGTCACGCGCCACAACCAAAACATAAGTCGAAGGTCACGCGCGACTCATATGAAAAATACATCACTTTGGTGACCGGCTCACCATAAGCTAAAAATGTGGGACCCATACCGGATGTTTTATAATTAAATATTTGGTTTGTGAGTGTGTGTGGGGTATTTAGTGAGGTATATTTGTATAAAATGAGTATTTTAATGAAAGGTGATGGAAAGGTGACCAAAACGGATGAAAGGTGAAAGAGAGTGAGGGAAAATGAGAAGAGAGAGAAAACTGACGTTTCGCTGATGTGGCGGTGACCCATTCACCACCACTCCCATTAGCCTAAATGGTTGGATCTATTGAATAATTTATGGGCAGAATATCAAGGTTATGGAGGTGCATCAATATATTTTCAATTTGGCTTTATCTTGAAGTATGCATGCTCGAAAAACTAGGAGGTATGGTGGAACTCTTCTCGTAATATGAAACTTTTTAGTTCAGTTTGGTAAATAGCATAGTGAAATAGTCTGTATTGGTAAATAACTTTAAAAAAAAATACAACCAAGGTCCTAATTATGTATTTTTGGTATTTCCTGAGGTCCTTTTGACTAACGAGAGTTAGTCAATTCCAGTTAACTCATCACGTTCGTTTTAAGTTGTGGGCACAATGGTCATTTCATATTGCATTTGTATTTTTGTGTTAAATTACTCTCGCCTAACCCCTAGCACATTGGTATCTTTCCTATAAGGCTTCTACTTCTCTACCTCACAATCCATCCCTAAACTTTCACCAAAAAATAAAAATAAAAAAATAAAAAATAAATAAAAAATAAAAAAATAATAATAAATAAATAAATAAATAAATAAAATAATCTTCATCTTCATCTCTTCAATCAATCTAGAAAAAAATGGTTTTGTGAAAAACGTAGAGGGGGGTGAAAACGTTCACCTTTAAAAACTCATATCTTTCGTATCAAATAACTAATCAAGTGTGACGCAATATGAAAAGTGTCAATGATAGTCTTACAATAACTAAAATTAGTATAGAGCAATAAGTAAAGCATGTCACCACAACACAGACATAAACACAATATAAACACCAAGTCACGACACAAACATAATCAACATAATATAAGCAACAAACCACACAAACATAAACACAAGGCAGATATAAGTGTAAAGCGATAAATGCAAATATAAACATAAAGCGATAAGTAAAAGAAAAAGCAAACCATACACGATGAGAGTTACTTCACTTGTCAAAAAGCTCCCTTTTCGGCGGAGAAAACCTTACAACGTCGCTTATAATATTTTCCGATACTTAGCTAGATATCGAGTTCTTGTTCTGGTACAACTAAACCCGTTATGTTTTGTGGCCTAACATAACAAAACTTGTGTTTTAAGGCCTAAACACATAAACCATCTAATCTCTAGCTTGGTGTATAGTTTGTGATAAAAGATGGTGTATGGTGGTGATACAATGTGTGATCCAAGACATGGTTGTCAAATGGATATAAGTACCTAATCTAAACATCAAGGATTCTAAGCTTGATGAGGTTGAACTTCTATTGATAAGAAGCCTTTAAGGGATGAGGATGTCAAGTTCACTAATCTTGTTGTGGTAGATCTTTATATGTGTGTGGATAGCAAGATCTGTAAGCTTGCTTGGATGGATCATCAAGTAAAAATATTCTTACAACAAATGATAGTTAGAAACATTATGATCAAGGGTTAAAAGTGGTTTTAAGAACATGAAAAAGTGTTATTGCGCCAAAAATCTTGTTTGAATGTGTGCAAAAGGTGGTTTTAAAAAGTATGAAAATTAGCCATTATTTATAGGCAAACAAAAGTTGGACGCTCCCGACGGCTCCCTTATTGATAAGAGAATCATCTGACAATGAAAGGAGCCGCCTGTTATAAATAAGGGATCCCTCCCATGCCATATTTCATCTCTTGTTTGTCTTTTGTGGTGGTTTGCAAATCTTTGCTAAATCTTGCATAATGTTGCAAGATTATGTTTCTAGAAGCAAAATTCAAATTCACATTTTATTAAAACATATTTTACTTTTGTAAAAAAATGTTTTGGTACACATTAAAATATGTTTTGGTACACATTATCCATGAGACGCTTATTAAGACTAAAGTTTCACTCATAAAAAAATTTAAATTTGGTGCTAAAATTACATTTACAAGTATTTCTTTCGATTTATTACACAATTACTTAAAAACAAAACAAATATCAAATGAGTTCTAGTTTCTAAGGTGTCCCTTTTTACCCTCCCTACACTTAAATTGAACATTGTCCTCAATGTTTTTGAAAAGTACCAAAGTTATGATAAAGGAAAAAATAAAAGAGATGAAAGAAACCAATACTCCCCTGATTAGCTCGGTATGGACGGAATGAAATACGGTTAAATCCTCCTCCAAGAAAATAAACTTCTTCATTATGCATATCATTAGATACTCTTATCTTCTTGTCCAATATAACCTGTAAATCACTCAGAAAATAAACACGAAACCTCGCATAAAATCAGCGGTAAACATTATATATAATAAAATAAATCCTAAAAAGCAAATAAAATATAATGCTTGCAAAATAAATGTTTATAGAAATCTGGAAATTTAAAAATTTTGGAAATTTTCAAAAATTAAGTTTTGACAGAAAAACAAATATATGGAAAACTGTTCTGCTACAGTGCCTGACGTCATCAGGCGTTAATCCTGACGCCGTCAGGATAGACCTGACAGATTGTTACGTTTTGTTTCCTGGAAAATTTCTGAAAAAATCTAATTATTAAAACCTGAAATTTCTACAAAACATTCATTGTGACTCGATACAAGCATTTGACTCAAACAAACACACAAATACGATAAAATATATATGCTCATCATAAATTGTAAAATTCTCCATGTTCGAATTTTGTTCTTTTTAAACAAATATAAACTTCCCTACACTTATCTTTTTGTAAAATACATTTATATGTAACTAAGGGGATGTTTGATAAACATTATGATTTAGTGCTGAATGATTTAAAAGCTCTGAATGATTTAAAGTCTTTGAACGAAATTGTAACTGATTGAAAATGTGTTGTTTGACAACCGTTTTAAATAGATATTCTGAATGATATAAACAGTTATTTTGCTTTATTTAAAAAATCATTATCTTTCTTTAGTTACAAAATCATTTTTAATTTTTGATATTTTACATTTAATTTTCGCCTTAGTAATGCAATAATCTACAACGTTGTTACAATAATAAAATTCATGTTATGAATAAACTTGCAAAATATAATATTTGGCATGCAATATAAGAAAGTGGATGATAAAAATAATATGATAAATAAATACAGTAGATATATAGTGGCTGACAATCGATGTTTATTTTCATAGTAACAAATAAACAATAAAATAATGATCTAAAGGGTAGTTTAGAATAAGGCATATATAGAAGACTGAATCATTTTGCATGTTTTTATTGCTGACTGGTTCACCACCTAATGAAACAATTAAGAGCACTAAAAAAAAGTTATCAAACAACAAAGACCACTGACCGAATCAGGTTTTGGCCCATTAGGTGGCTATCAAATAGCCCCTAAGACGATGTTAAAAACAAAATAAATCATTTTCACAAATTTATACGAAACGTGAAATTTAAACAATAATGATGAAGCATATATATGACATAAAAAAAAAAAAAAACAAAAAAACAATTAAAAACTAGGGTTGTCTCCCAAGAAGAGTTTTTCTTTATTTACGAGTCTTGTAGCTAGACTCAAAGTCATGCCCTATTACGTGACTCCATCCTCCATCACGTTTTCACTACCATCCTTTTCATTCTCCGATGTATTGTCATTCAAAGGTTCATCTTTTCCTATATAATGGTTAGAGTCTTGAAAGAAATTTCTAGGGAATACATATCCATCATACGAAGGGGTTACTTCAAACCAACTAACACCCAATTTCATCCATCTTTCTAGGTCACTTTCAAAGTGTAGGTATTTTGGATCTTGAAGGGTTATATACTCCTCCCTATACTTAGAACTAAGCTTAGAAACGTCCTTGAAAAATCCACATTCCAAATGTTAGAAATGAAGCCGGGCGATATTTACGTGAATTGGAAGTAGACAACTAGATTGCATATAGTGCAAGGACTTAGTGTGTAATATTCTAATAGTTGTCAAGTTGGCATATAAATACCCTTCAAGTATTCACTTGAAGGGTGTGGCTGTGAACTTCTTATCCTTAGCAATAATATCCAAAGTTCAAAGTTTCCACCTTCTCTCTACTCTCTCACTAAAACAACTATGGATCGAGCCTACTTTCATGAACCTCGACCTCCAGAAGGTGTTAAAACACGATTCTTGGTCATTACAATTGGTATCATGAGCAAACTTGGGAGATTCAAGGTGAATCGTGGTGTGTTTTAACTTTTTATGTTTGGTTCTTGTTTCAAATTCATAATCTTGCGTGTTGTTTTTCTGTGAAACACAACCATTTGTGTTTTGTGTTGCTACTGTACGCAAGTATCAAGAACAAAGGAGGATTTTTTGTTTGATCCTAAGAAATAAAACATCCATTGTCATTTTTTCTTTTTTATAGAAAAGTGACAATTTGTGTTTTACTTTCTTTTCGATCCATACAAAAATCATGTGCTAAGTTTGTGGTTATTTTATGTTCTAAAGACTTGGTTTGGAAGATTTTTGAAGAACTCTTGGTCCTCAGATCGAAGTTAATCAAACAATCTTGTAAAAGATGTGTTTTTGGATATTTTAATTGAAATATTCAAAGATCTTTGTATTATTGTCCAAGTTGGTGAATATTGTCAGTAAAGGTTGCTAGTTGGTGAAAAGGTGTAAGGCTTCACGTGGGCATAGTACTCAAAAGTCAACAAAAGTGGCAAAAATCTGATTTCTTTCGGAATTGCGCTTTGTCTCGCAATTGCCAACAGTATCGCAATTGGTGCTGTTCTTCGAAATTGGTCTCGCAATTGGTGTATCGCAATTGGGTCTCGGAATTGGTCTCGCAATTGATATTTTATCGCAATTGGGGTCTCGCAATTCAGAATTTGTCTCGCAATTCAACTGTTATCGCAATTGAGGTGCTGATCTCGCAATTGGTGGTGTTTTATCGCAATTGCTCTCGCAATTCAAGTGTGTTATCGCATTTGGTCTCGCAATTCACACTTAAGACTCGCAATTGGTGCAATTTTCAGAGTTGGCAACTTAAGTCCTTGTACTTTCAGCTGCCTTAAAAGATCTTTCGAATTTGACACTTTTGGCCCTCGCAATTGTGATTAAAAGACTTCAAAGTTAGATAACTTTTAAGGATTTGATTCGAACGTAATTTCGTCAACTCGAAAGTGAACTCGGTATTTTTACTCTTGTATAAGAGTGTAAAATACTTCGACAAACGGTTATCTACTTTCTTGTATAAGATTGTTAGATGTTATATAAATTACGAATTTATATAAATAAGATATATTTCTATCTAAATTGATATTTTGCCATAATTTGTATAAATTTTGGTCAAATTGAAATTTCTATAGAAAGTGTCGTGTTTATCTAAATTGTAATTTACATATCCTTTTGTCGAAATTGTAAACTTTTGACTTTGTCTTAATTATACTTGAATCAAGTTTCGTAACGTTATTTAATTTGTTACAACACCATCGATCACCAACAACACAACAAGACTTCACAACAACAACCAAACTTAACCTTCAACATCACCACGTTTTGCCGAAAAGATCCTGATCAAGAATCGCAATCAAATGACAATGGCTAAATTATCAACTGTGACTACAAGGATGATTCATTATTACTTACTTGAAGTTGAAGTGGAATATCACGGGTGCGTGTACTTAGTATCTTGAAGATATCGGGGTTGGTTGGATGCATGATTCTTCGAGATCCTTGTTTGAGCATTTATAGAATAGTGATTAAGTCTTGGGTTATCTAGTTATCATAGGTCAAGGGGAGGATGGACGAAGACCTAGTTAACTATCACTTAAAGGAGATACGTTGTAGTACTCAGTGTCACACAAAGATGTGGATAATTCAAGAGCAGTTCATATACAGTTAAGGAAGGATGGATGGGTATATGAAACGACCTATGCTATAAGGAGTTACGTTGTAGTGCTCAGTATAGGTTCTTAGTCACACTTTCGTGCAAGTTTAAGTCACAAGTCTGGGTTATTTTACTTCAGTCTCAAGTTCGTCATAGTGGGTTTCTCCATCAGCAGTCACTACAAAAGGCCGTTGATTTGATACAAGAGGTTTGAGAAGAGATTGATCCTAAGAGAATCGTAGAGAGAATAGTTATCGACATCAACTCATGGGGTATTGATTTGTTTGTTGCTTCTAGTTGATATGTCTATGTACACATATGTAGGATGAGTCCGAAAGATCGTCATCATCCTGGAGGGAGAAATGTATGAAATGTGTACATCGGGGCTGTTTATTGAAGAACTGGAAGCATTCTAAGTGAGCTGAAGATGTCGATATGATGCTCCCCAAAGAAACCTGTGAAGAAGTTACAAGTCATCAGTCTATAATCCATTTTCCGCTGTGCAAGAGACTGAAGACAATTTGGCAAGATTTCAGAGAAACTTCTTCTACAAGCATCAAGGCTATATCAAACGGGTTGTCAATTTGGGAGGGAGCATGTAAATAAAATGCCTCACTAATTGGGAGGGAGTAATAACCCAATTAGAGAATTACAGTGATCCGGCAAGTAAAGCAAGCTGAGAAAGATTCGAGAAGATCAAGAGCTGTGAAGTCATCCTCAAAAGAAAGGAAACTGCTCTACCTCAGCATTGTATTCATAGTTTTATGTACTTGTTAGGAATCATTGTAACCAATTCACGTATATCTCCAGCTGGAGGGAGATTGTTAGAAATGAAGTTGGGCGATATTTACGTGAATTGGAAGTAGACAACTAGATTGCATATAGTGCAAGGACTTAGTGTGTAATATTCTAATAGTTGTCAAGTTGGCATATAAATACCCTTCAAGTATTCACTTGAAGGGTGTGGCTGTGAACTTCTTATCCTTAAGAATAATATCCAAAGTTCAAAGTTTCCACCTTCTCTCTACTCTCTCACTAAAACAACCATGGATCGAGCCTACTTTCTTGAACCTCGACCACCTGATGGTGTTAAAACACGATTCTTGGTCATTACACCAAATCAAAAGGGCCCTTACATCCTCTTCTAACATCATCATCATTAAGTAAAACTTGTGATCCTATTCTATCTTGTGCATCATGATCTAACTCCATGAAATCCCATGACTTATAAGGCGTTTGGTAAGAAACCTCCTTAATTCCATCGGTGAAGGTCATGATTTCATTCTTCTCATCTACTATTAAATTCATAACTTCACTAAAAGGTCTACCGAAAACAACTTGTGACAGCCTAGGATCAATGTATTCCTCAATATCCTCCACAATCGTAAATCCCATTGTGAACATCATATTGCCTACAAATACTTGTATATCATCGTATCGACCAACAATGTATGTTCCTTTATATTCTAACCCCCATCTACAAATATTATTATAATGAAACAAAGATATAACGTTCATAGGTAAACCTACATCTATATAAACATTATAAAAATGTTGGTGGCCAATCATGCAGAGTATTTTAAGCTTACTAGGATCATGCCTTTGTATCCTACGAGGTTCTCTTATCCCTAACTCCTCCATATTACTAACCAACCAATCATGTCATGACTTGTCACTCGAATCCTCGTTAGACTTCTTCTCATCATTCTTATTTACATCAATTTTATTTCCTTCACTTAATTCATTTTTATTTTTACATTCTTCCTTTCCTTCTTTCTTAGGTGAAGGGATTAGAGTAATGGTATTAACAAAATGAACATGTTTTGAAGAAGAGGAGTCTAGAACTTCTTTCCCTTTTAATAATGAATATAAGAAGAGTTTGCTAGGATCTTTTATCTTCACAAAATAGGGTGTTTCGTTAATGGTCGAATTTGGTGAAACGATGTCAACCTCTTTAATTCTAGTGATGCTATTAGTTGAAGCATTTACAATTTGATTGTAAATAGCTTTCAAGAGGTTGTCAATTTTATTATTCATCTCCACTTGTTGTTGTTTAAATTGATTTTCAAGTTTAGACAATTGAGCTTCTTGAGATGACATAAAATTATGTATCATTCATTCTAAACCACGTTCATTGGGAGGGGAGCTGTAAAAGTTTTTGTTGGACGAGTTATAGCGTTGAGACCAAGTGAGTGGTTGGGAGTCATTAGTTGAAATGGTTTGAGTTCGACTTCAATTGAAATTTGGTTTTTCCTTCCAGGCTTCATAGGCTTCATTAAAATTCCTATGTCCGGGATTTGTAGTGAACCACTTTTCTACCGCTCCATCGATATGCGAGGATGCATAATCCGCAAAAGCTTGTTCGGGGAGTTCCATGCAATCACGAGTGTCATGGGGACAACTACATAATTCACACGAAGAAGTGATTTTGTTCACTTGTCGTGAAGGTTTATGAGCTTCGTAGGAGCTCATTAGAAACTTGACTTGGTCTTCAAGTTCAATGATTCTACGGTCGGGAATGCTTGAGTTATTAGAAGGCAAGGATATTGCCTTGACTGTTTTGCTCAACTCACAGGCCGCTTGGTCAATGGTTTGCCTTGTGGAGTGGTTGAAATGGTCATAGAAAATTTGGACTTGGAGCCAAATATCGATGCCATGATGAGGGACTTTTTGGTGTAAGTCCTTGAAACGAGTCCACGCTTCGTAAAGAGTTTCACCTTGACGTTGTTGGAACATCAAAATGTCATTCCTTAACTTAGTAGTTCTCCCCGGTGGGAAAAATTGTGTGAGGAAACGAGAAGTAAGATCATCCCAAGTCGAGATGGATCCCGTGGGTAAACGCTCAAGCCAATTGCTAGCTTGGTCACGTAGAGAGAATTGGAAGAGACGCAAGCGCGTTGTCTCCCGAGTGCCAACATCAAGGTCAATAGAATCAATGATTTTAAGAAAATCCTTGAAATGTTGATTTGGATCTTCGGAACGAAGTCCATGGAATGCACATCTGTTTTGCACCAACCGGATGGTGTCGGATCGCAAGGGGGACACATTGGCTCTTTGTGGAAGCTCAATGGTGTTTCGATAGCCTTGGTGGCTTGGTTTGGAGTACTCACCTAGAGTACGGGCTCGAGGTAGTTCGGGTGGGTCACGGTTATTTGGTTGTGCTTGGTGTTGTTGTGCTTGGTCTATGGGTTCAAAGATATTATCTGTTACACCCGTATCCCGACAAGGTACTAATTATGTAAATAATAAGTTATGTAGAATATAAGTTATGTGTTCTAGATTAGGTAATAACTTAATGAGTGGCCAAAATAGGAAGAATAGGACTAGAAGGACTAAAATTGCCAAGAGACCAAACTTGTAACTAACATGGATAAATATCTAGCTAGTGGAAATTTCTGGAAATGGTTAGAGGCTTCTTGGGTGAGTCGACACTTAGCAAAGAAAGAGAGGGAAAGCCAAAAATCATCATCTAGCTCATTCTAGCCATCAAGAAGTGATCAAGAATCATTAGAGATACCTTAATTGTTATCTCTTCAACAAGTAAGTGCTTTCCCCAATTTGTAGAAATTAGGGTTCATGTGGTGGATTTGAGTATTATGGATAAAGGTTGTAAATGATGATCTCCTTAGTTAATTAGTTGCTAATTATAGTTAATTTTGTAATAGGAAGCTTTATAGAAGCCCAAATCAAAGCCAAGTAGGAAGCTAGTAGGAATCAAGGTAAGTATATGAGTATAATCCTTGTTAATGTTATGATGTTAATGTTATGTTTGTGTTAATGTGATTTGCTATGGAGCTTGTAAATGTATGTTAGCTTGGATCCAATGCTAAATGTGTAATGCTATATAAATTACTTGCTTGGTCAAGGTGAGTAATAATCCTATTGAATGCTCCTTGTTAATGTTATGATTGGTGTTAATCACCAATCTTATGTAAATGTAATATTGGTTATATCTTATATACTTACTAAGCGTTTTCGCCTATGGTTTAGATGATGATGGTTTTGTAGGTTCTAGCGGTGGAAGCAAGGGTAAGGATCTTGCCTAGCTTGTAGTCATGGAATGAAGCGTAGTGTAGTTAGAAGGTAGATTAGAAGATCATAACCCATAGACCAAGCGTATTGAAGTTGGAAGCCCGAAGTACCCTTTTGTGCTTGGGTATATTTTAACTCGTGTGGTCGTTTTGTTATTTATGGTCTCGTTGTCAAACAAGTCCTTTTGATCATGTAAACTGATGTGGTGTTTTTTGCTCTAATTCTTTTATATTCACGGCAGCGTCTCCAAAAACTTGGTGCGCGCGTGATGTGTCGTTGTGGTTTAGCAATATTAATGCCTACTCAAGTTTTAAATTTATATTTAGCCGACTTATCAATAAAACACACACTTTAACGAGCAGTGTACCCGGTCAGTATGAATATAATGGTAAGTAGAGTGTTGATCACTAAGAGTGGAACGTATTATCTAGTTATTCTAATCAGTATTTTAATATCTTAAGTTAGCTATACAACCTAATCTAACGCAAGGGGGTTCAGCCTGAGAGACTGGCACAGTTTGGTTATGATTAAATAGAAAACTAAATTAATGAGCACGAATCAACGATTAGCACACACGTACACAGATAGATACTTGAGACAATAAGAAGACCTGTCCTGATAATTAAGTAGCTTGTCACTTGTTTTATTGCTAGTTTTATATGAAGTGTATAAAATTAACCCTTTCTCGTTGGCTCTAATCTTATCGGCGAGTAAACCCTTAATGATCACTTATGTCTATCCCACTATCCTAGACACGATAGAATAAATAGGCGAGGAAGGGGCATGGCGACCCAAGCAATGCTCAGCTAGACACAGAGGTTATCAATGCACTAATAAAAGTCACCAAAGACATCAACATATAAACTTTAATTAATGGGAAAGCAATTTTAAAGGGTGCCCATGATATTCCGTAGTCACATGGAATCGGCCCATCAATCCTGATGAATTAAAGTGTACTAATACAATAAAACAAAACTACTTAATGAATTGAATACATGCAGGACCTTCTTACAGCTCTTGTATCTTCGTTTAGGGTGTGTCTTGTGCTGCTAACACGTCTGAATTCGGCCTTTAGGGTTTCTGTCTCTCTCTTCTGAGTTAAGCTTCTTCTCCTTTCCAACCCCCCGAAATTCGTCTGGCCTTGGGGTATTTATAGTTTCTGTCTGAGGGTTAGATGCGGCGCATAGGATAAGTAGATGCGGCGCATTGACTTAACTTCGCGTGGGGTCCAAGATTAATATATTCAGGAATATTCATACACCGCCTTAAGATGCGGCGTAACTCCATTTCTCTATGCGGCGCATGTCCTTTGCTGTCTTGGATTGTAACTTGTGAAATCTTGATAGTGATGCGCCATATGTACGAAGTATGTTGCGGCGTATCAGGAGCAGAATGATCTTGATCTTGTACATTTCAGTAGACTCTTAACATCTTGCTCGTTTTGCTCCATAATTAGTCCAAAATCGCCAAGTTTCACATAATACTTGTTTTTACCTGAGAATTACAAAAGTAAACATTAACGTATCAATTCTCATATATAATATAATAAAACAAGTCAAATAAATAGGATAAATGATGATAATAAAATGTACTTATTTGAGTTCATCAAATATCTCCCCACTTGAACTTTACTTGTCCCCAAGTAAACCTTAGAATAAATCTTATGAAATTGTATCCTAAAAGATATTAGGATTTATTTTTATATTTAAGCATGTATTCGTTTTTTTTGTTATAATTGCACAACCAAACACTTAAAGAATTAGAAATAAAATAAAATATTTCGATAAAAGCAAATCTAATCGTTTAACTGTCCAGTCGTGACGAATATTCTATCATAAGCTTGGAAAGTATACGCATCTCCTCCACTAAAGCTAAGGAATAACAAGTCTAAAGCGGTAAAAAGGGTTTGTCGGTTAAGGGTTAATCATTCTTCTTAATCTCTATCGATCTCACATTCCAGAAAAGGCGACAAAATCACAAATACATGATCGAATCCACGACCACGATACTTGCAATTGCTCAAATCCTTAACTCGAATGGGCTAAAGATAGGACCAAGTAATTTTTACCAATAATATTATATCAAAAAGGGCGACAAAATCATAAATACATAGCCGAATCCACGACTACGATACTTAAGATTGCTCAAATCCCTAATCTCAATAAATCAAATGTTTGGATAAAGAATGATATAGGGTATGGATAATATTTGGGATACAAATTGGTGTAAAATGAAAAATAAACAAAACAGATAAATTAAAATCCTAAGTGTGGTTAATCACTTTCCCAACCATCCCATGAATAAGACTCATATCATTGAATAACTCACGCTTTAACACTTGAAACACACGCTTTAGGTAGACACGAATTATACTCAACAAAATCTCAATCAAAGAATAACCTTTGTTGGCGTTCCCATAACGGCCAACTCCCATTCAATCCATAAATATAATATACAACAACAAATAGTGGTGATATCTCCCACTTAATACAAAACTTTACATAAGTTGGTTAAAACAAACTTCCAACTTTTCCTTTTTCTTTTTCTTTTCTATTTTTTTTTTTTCGATTTTTTTTTTTGACATCAACATATATGTGTAAAATTTCACAACTTTTCTATCACTATTTTTCGGGATAATTTTTCCATACTCTTCATACTTTCAGAAATAACTGTAATAATGAAAGTAGCAAACACACGAAAAATAAACTAAAAGTTATACAATATTTACTTTCATACCAATTGCATTGTGCAATTTCCCGACCTAACCAAAGATAATGAATTACGCACATGAACACAGGTAATGTAAGGAAACACACTTTGCCTAAAGCAATTAACCACGGATTTTAATCTACAGGGTAGGCTAAGGTGTAAGGGTGTAACGAAACATTATAACAAAGGTGTAAGAAACGAAAGGAATGGCTCTGAGTGTTTTTCTAGGGGTATCTTACTCTAAAAGTGAGAGTAACAAAAGGGTTTATACGGGGGTTAACTAACCAATGTAGTTAGTTAATATCACATAACATATAAAGGCTATTTGGGTGTAATCCTAGAAATTTACCAATTTAGACAAGTCATTCCAATTATATAGATAATACTTATTATGGTGGTCTCGAATAGTATATAAGCCAAGTTCTAAAGTTTACAAGTCACCGGCACACTCATAGATTTGTGAATTTTGATAAGTTCACAATTTTTGGAAATAATGCTATGTGTGCAGCTATGTAATTTAGACTTTAAACAAAAACATGCTAAAAAATTTAAATTTTGATATATTAAGCGCGTTTAAAGCATATTTTGAAAAAGTTTAGGACAAGTAAGTGTTCTAATTCTCCAATCCCCCCACTTAAGTTAAACAACGTCCTCGTTGTTTGTGTTAAAGATTAAAAACTGGAAAATAAAAGAATTAGAACAGAAAAACTCCCCTGAGATTTGCTCGGTATGATCCTCCATTATTCGTATAAGAGCAAAAATCAACTTTCTTGTGGATGAGAACGTTTAAGCTTCAAAAATGATGTATCCACAAGAATGCAGGAATCTATAATACCATTCAGACTTTAACACACCTGAGTTAAGAAGGTTCAAACTTGCATAATAAATTATTAGTTAGTAAAAATAAAACTTAAAAAATTAAAATGAAAATCATCAGGTCAGTCGATACGCCGTATCTTATGGAAGAAGATACGCCGTATCGAGCCTGGAATAAGTACGAATCAGAATAGAAGATGCGTCGCATCCTTAACCAGGGATGCGCCACATTAAAATACCGACAGAAAGTTTTAAAGTCAAAAATAAAAATGCAGAAAATTAAATAAGATATGACCAGTGCAGGTGATGCGCCGCATCTTATGATGGAGATGCGTCGTATCTTATGATCGTTAAAATTTTAATCAGACTTTTATTCAGAAAGTAGATACCCCGCTTATAATTTTAGAATGCGCCGTATCAGGTTTAATTTATCAAAAATCGATTATATTTATTAAAATTAAATGCGTCGTATTAACAAAAGCTAATGCGTCGTATTATCGTTAGGTTTCAAAATACAATATTTTTGATTCAGAAGATGCGCCGTATCGATAGAAATCGATGCGTCGTATCTGTTTAATAATTCGAAAACTGTTTTTAATATAAATAGAAAATATGCCGTATCTGTTAAAACAGATGCGTCGTATGGCGTTAGGGTTTAGAAAAATTTCTTATTAAAAACAGAATACGCCGTATCTTGGGGAAAGATGCGTCGTACTCGAATTTATAAAACGCGTTGTATTTTATAAAAATTAAACGCAATACGCCGTATCTGTGAAAACAGATGCGCCGTATCGTTTGTATTAGCTCAGTACAACGATAGCAGAATGCAGAAAAAAATAAAAAAGAAAAAAAAAAAAAAAACGAAAAAAAAAACAAAAACAATAATTAAAAAAAATAAAAACACACAAAAACAGAAAATATGCAAATAATACAATGAATGCAATTTATCTAATATATAACAGGGTTAGTGGTTAGAATCTAAAAATTAAAAAGAAAAACCTAATAAAAATACTAATCAAATTAACAGATAATAACAATTCACTCCCCGGCAGCGGCGCCAAAAACTTGATGTGGTGTTTTTTGCTCTAATTCTTTTATATCCACGGCAGCGGCTCCAAAAACTTGGTGCGCGCGTGATGTGTCGTTGTGGTTTAGCAATATTAATGCCTACTCAAGTTTTAAATTTATATTTAGCCGACTTATCAATAAAACACACACTTTAACGAGCAGTGTACCCGGTCAGTATGAATATAATGGTAAGTAGAGTGTCGATCACTAAGAGTGGAACGTATTATCTAGTTATTCTAATCAGTATTTTAATATCTTAAGTTAGCTATACAACCTAATCTAACGCAAGGGGGTTCAGCCTGAGAGACTGGCACGGTTTGGTTATGATTAAATAGAAAACTAAACTAATGAGCACGAATCAGCGATTAGCACACACGTACACAGATAGATACTTGAGACAATAAGAAGACCTGTCTTGATAATTAAGTAGCTTGTCACTTGTTTTATTGCTAGTTTTATATGAAGTGTATATAATTAACCCTTTCTCGTTGGCTCTAATCTTATCGGCGAGTAAACCCTTAATGATCACTTATGTTTATCCCACTATCCTAGAAACGATAGAATAAATAGGCGAGGAAGGGGCATGGCGACCCAAGCAATGCTCAGCTAGACACAGAGGTTATCAATGCACTAATAAAAGTCACCAAAGACATCAACATATAAACTTTAATTAATGGGAAATCAATTTTAAGGGGTGCCCATGATATTCCGTAGTCACATGGAATCGGCCCATCAATCCTGATGAATTAAAGTGTACTAATACAATAAAACAAAACTACTTAATGAATTGAATACATGCAGGACCTTCTTACAGCTCTTGTATCTTCGTTTAGGGTGTGTCTTGTGCTGCTAACACGTCTGAATTCGGCCTTTAGGGTTTCTGTCTCTCTCTTCTGAGTTAAGCTTCTTCTCCTTTCCAACCCCCCGAAATTCGTCTGGCCTTGGGGTATTTATAGTTTCTGTCTGAGGGTTAGATGCGGCGCATAGGATAAGTAGATGCGGCGCATTGACTTAACTTCGCGTGGGGTCCAAGATTAATATATTCAGGAATATTCGTACACCGCCTTAAGATGCGGCGTAACTCCATTTCTCTATGCGGCGCATGTCCTTTGCTGTCTTGGATTGTAACTTGTGAAATTTTGATAGTGATGCGCCGTATGTACGAAGTATGTTGCGGCGTATCAGGAGCAGAATGATCTTGATCTTGTACATTTCAGTAGACTCTTAACATCTTGCTCGTTTTGCTCCATAATTAGTCCAAAATCGCCAAGTTTCACATAATACTTGTTTTTACCTGAGAATTACAAAAGTAAACATTAACGTATCAATTCTCATATATAATATAATAAAACAAGTCAAATAAATAGGATAAATGATGATAATAAAATGTACTTATTTGAGTTCATCATAAACGTCATGGGTTTAATCGGTGTATGTGTCATGAATCATCTTGGTTCATAGATATGAATGTGGTATGTAGTTATGGATGGTTTTAGTGTTATTAGGGTGTTTGGCGTGAAGCCTTTCTCACCCATTTTGATGTATATATGGGTGGATTTGTTGTGGAACAAGTTTGAAATGATAAGTTATGGTAGTTGGTCAAGTTTGACGTAAAACGGAGGTCGTATGGGTTATTTGTAGTGAAAATGGGT
Source organism: Artemisia tridentata subsp. tridentata (assembly GCA_021014915.2). Taxonomy (NCBI): domain Eukaryota; kingdom Viridiplantae; phylum Streptophyta; class Magnoliopsida; order Asterales; family Asteraceae; genus Artemisia; species Artemisia tridentata. The sequence goes on from CP139507.1 coordinate 112,920,254, forward strand.
CAAAACGGGTTATTTGCATAACCCGTCTAATTAGTAAAGTACCCTTTCGGGGAGTCGTTCGGTAAATGTTTTTGTATGAAAATGAGCTCATTGATATATTAAGTAAATCTGGAAAGTTTGGTTAGCTAACGAGTTCGGGAGGTCGGGTTTTCATTCGCGGGGTTTGAAAACTCATCCGGGCGACCAGAAGGTCTGAACCACCCCCGTTGAGGTTTGAACCGGCGGTTCAGACCCATTTTGGGCCCCAAACCGGCGGCTGGAATTTCCCAGCCGGCGGTTCAACATATTTTTCAGATTTTGGCGATTTTCGAAAAATCATATCTTTTAAACTGTAAGTCGTCACGGGTCGTGCCACTCGTTGTTTTGAAGGTAATTGAGTCTACTTTCATTTAAAATTAGTCTCAAGTCCTGAATGTGTATAGATTTTTGTCAGTTGTCAAAAGAGTGACAGTATGTCCGTAAAAGTCAAGCGTTTCCGCGTCAAAGTTCAAAATTTTTGGTCTAAGCGGGCACGGGGCGTTACAACTTGGTATCAGAGCCAGGTCTAAGAGATTTAGGATTTCACTTTAGGATTTCCTAGACTTAGGCCTAGTATAGATGCGTTTAGAGCTAGTGTTTGTTATTTGTGTATCGTTTGAATGATTTTGAGGACCCATATGTTGGATATTTTTATGACTACGCCTGGCCACCGTAGTGGTAAAAATATGGAACATATGTGAAGTTGAAATCATTTGGATCATACATAGGTGACAAGCTAGGGTGTTAGCATAAGAATAGAAATGTCATCCATGCATCGACTAAGTATATGATTGTACTTGATATTGTGAATTGCTAATTTTCAGTACGAGGAAATGGAAACCCCTCACCAAAAAGAAGTCGCAAAATCTACGGCTTCCAAACATGCCGAATCTTCGGCAAGCGGTGCGGGTAACAACGATAAGGACAAAGAAAGTTCCTCTTCTTCTAGTTCCGGGGGACCTAGCTTTAGGGGTTTCTCCGAAGAGGAGATGAAAGCCTTGGACACAATGTTGGCAAAAAGGGTGGGTAAAGCTATTAAGCCATTAATGCCTTTTTATGTTAATCAGACGACGCAAAATCTTAGGGGACTAATGAAGGAAGAGTTTAAGGAGTTCAAGAAAGAATGTGGTATAGCAAAAGAACCTAGGAGTGACAAAGCTACTTACCGTGACTTCACGGCTTGTGATGTACCACGGTTTACCCGTGTCCTTGACCCGATTGTTAGTAATAGGTGGGTTACGGCTGTGGAGGGTGCTTTCCGTACTAGTGGATGTGAGGAAAGGAAGAAGGTTATCTATGCTACTAACTTTCTTCGCGATAGTGCTAAGACTTGGTAAGAAGGGAAGGTGTGTGAGAAGGGGGAACCTTGGGTTGAAACATGTACTTGGAAGGAATTTAAAAGTTGTTTAGTGCCGAATATGCTCCGGCTGAGGAGATTGACAAGATCCGTGAGAAATTCCAATCTCTCACTCAAACCAATGAGACCGTGAACGAGTTGTGGAGGAAGTTCAATGATATGGTTTCGTATTGTCCCGAATACCATGGCAATGAGAAGCTTAAGGTCGACAAATTTCAAAGGATGCTCAAGGATGATATTCGTGATGTGATCTCTCCGTTCAAATGTACTACTTTAGAAGATCTTTTGAGTAGAGCTCGCGTGAGAGAAGCGGACTTGCTAAGGAGGAAGGAGAAAGAGGCTAAGGAACCAAAGAGGAAGCAAGAGTTTGGAGATAGAGATGGGAAGAAAACCAAGTTTGATCATGGCAAGGAAGATGTGGAGACCAAGACTAAGGTGGCTTGTCCGGAGTGTAATAAGTTTCATATTGGAGAGTGTAGGTGTAATACGCCAGGTTGTTACAAGTGTGGAGCTCTTGACCATAAAAATAAAGATTGCACCAAACTGATGATAGTATGCTACGGATGTAACGAGAGTGGGCATAGGTTGAGGGATTGCCCGAAAACAAAGGAAATTGAAGCAAGGCCTTTGAGGACTGTCAAAGAAGAAAAGGTTGAAATTCCAAAACCAATGGCTCGAGTTTATCAAATGAGTGTTGAAGAAGCTAGGTCGGAGTCCAATGTGATTTCAGGTATTATTCTCGTTAAATTCGTAACCACTCGAGTTTGGCATAATTCGAGTGCTAGTGTGTTCTTGTATCCTATAACTATACCAAGCAACTAACCACCCCCGCTAGCTAAATTTCCGATACCCCTAGAAGTTGAATAGCTGATAGTAAGGTCGTAGTTGCATCCAATGTATATCAAAGCGTAGGGATAGAGATCGATGATAGTGCCTTTAGAGTTGACTTAATTCCTATAATACTAGGAGAGTTTGATATTGTCATTGGAATGGATTGGCTTGACAAATATAATGTGGCCATCCTTTGTAGCCATAAGATCATTCGGGTTGTAAATCCTAGCGGTAGAGAGATGATTAATTATGGTGATGAAAGGAAGGGTGAATTGAAGTTATGTTCCACGATAAAGGCTAGGAGATATTATCACGTGATTGTTATACCTTTATGGCTCGCGTAATAGATACAAGCCTTGAAAAGAAAAACATTGACGATGTCTGGTTGTAAGTGAATTTTGGGACGATCATTTGCCTCTAGTTAAAATTGCCTATATTTATAGCTATCACGCGAGTATAGATATGCCACTCCATGAAATGCTCTATGGTAGGAGGTGTAAGACACCCGTGTGTTGGGAGGAAGTTGGAGGAAGGGAATTGGCGAGCACGGACGTAGTTTTAGCGACCACGGAAAAGATTGAGATGATTCGAGCAAGACTTAAGCGGCACAAGATAGGTGGAAAGGCTATGCCGATAATCGAAGAAGACCAATCGAATTCGAAGTGGGTGATTTTGTCATGTTAAAAGTTTCCCCGTGGAAAGGTGTTTTAGGTTAAAAAACAAAGAGAAACTAAGTACACGGTTTATAGGACCATTCCAAAATCCTGGGGTGAATAGGCGAAGTAGCATAGGTGTTGGAAATTACCTGAAGAAATGAGAGGTATTCATAAATACCTTTCATGTGTCATACTTAAGGAAGTGTTCGGCGGGCGAAACAAGTGTGGTTACTTTAAGCAATATCGAAATTGATCCAGAGTTGCTTTCTCAAGAGGATGAACCGGAGACTATATTAGGAAGAAGGTGAGACAACTAAGGAAATAGGGAGATCCGTTAGTATAAGTTCAATGGAAGCATCGGAAAGGCTCAAGTATTAGGTGGGAGACGAAAGAGAAGATGAGGAATAAGTATCCTCATCTTTTCCAAGAGTAGATTTCGAGGACGAAATCCTGTCCAAGGGGAGAGAATTGTTACACCCGTATTCTGACAAGGTACTAATTATGTAAATAATTAGTTATGTAGAATATAAGTTATGTGTTCTAGATTAGGTAATAACTTAATGAGTGGCCAAAATAGGAAGAATAGGACTAGAAGGACTAAAATTGCCAAGAGACCAAACTTGTAACTAACATGGATAAATATCTAGCTAGTGAAAATTTCTGGAAATGGTTAGAGGCTTCTTGGGTGAGTCGACACTTAGCAAAGAAAGAGAGGGAAAGTCAAAAATCATCATCTAGCTCATTCTAGCCATCAAGAGGTGATCAAGAATCATTAGAGATACCTTAATTGTTATCTCTTCAGCAAGTAAGTACTTTCCATAATTTATAGAAATTAGGGTTCATGTGGTGGATTTGAGTATTATGGATAAAGGTTGTAAATGATGATCTCCTTAGTTAATTAATTGCTAATTATAGTTAATTTTGTAATAGGAAGCTTTATAGAAGCCCAAATCAAAGCCAAGTAGGAAGCTAGTAGGAATCAAGGTAAGTATATGAGTATAATCCTTGTTAATGTTATGATGTTAATGTTATGTTTGTGTTAATGTGATTTGCTATGGAGCTTGTAAATGTATGTTAGCTTGGATCCAATGCTAAATGTGTAATGCTATATAAATTACTTGCTTGGTCAAGGTGAGTAATAATCCTATTGAATGCTCCTTGTTAATGTTATGATTGGTGTTAATCACCAATCTTATGTAAATGTAATATTGGTTATATCCTATATACTTACTAAGCGTTTTCGCTTACGGTTTAGATGATGATGGTTTTGTAGGTTCTAGTGGAGGAAGCAAGGGTAAGGATCTTGCCTAGATTGTAGTCATGGAATGAAGCGTAGTGTAGTTAGAAGGTAGATTAGAAGATCATAACCCATGGACCAAGCGTATTGAAGTTGGAAGCCCGAAGTTCCCTTTTGTGCTTGGGTATATTTTAACTCGTGTGGTCATTTTGTTATTTATGGTCTCGTTGTCAAACAAGTCCTTTTGATCATGCAAACGTCATGGGTTTAATCAGTGTATGTGTCATGAGTCGTCTTGGTTCATAGATATGAATGTGGTATGTAGTTATGGATGGTTTTAGTGTTATTAGGGTGTTTGGCGTGAAGCCTTTCTCACCCATTTTGATGTATATATGGGTGGATTTGTTGTGGAACAAGTTTGAAATGATAAGTTATGGTAGTTGGTCAAGTTTGACGTAAAACGGAGGTCATATGGGATGTTTGTAGTGAAAATGGGTCAAAACGGGTTATTTGCATAACCCGTCTAATTAGTAAAGTACCATTTCGGGGAGTCGTTTGGTAAATGTTTTTGTATGAAAATGAGCTCATTGATATACTAAGTAAATCTGAAAAGTTTGGTTAGCTAACGAGTTCGGGAGGTCGGGTTTTCATTCGCGGGGTTTGAAAACTCATCCGGGCGACCAGAAGGTCTGAACCGCCCCGGTTGACGTTTGAACCGGCGGTTCAGACCCATTTTGGGCCCCAAACCGACGGCTGGAATTTCCCAGCCGGCGGTTCAACATATTTTTCAGATTTTGGCGATTTTCGAAAAATCATATCTTTTAAACCGTAAGTCGTCACGGGTCGTGCCACCCGTCGTTTTGAAGGTAATTGAGTATACTTTCATTTAAAATTAGTCTCAAGTACTGAATGTGTATAGATTTTTTTCAGTTGTCAAAAGAGTGACAGTATGTCCGTAAAAGTCAAGAGTTTCCGCGTCAAAGTTCAAAATTTTTTGTCTAAGCGGGCACGGGGCGTTACATTATCACCCACCATGATGGCAAATAATATGATTTACGAACAAAGGGAACAAAGAAAAAGATAGACTACAAGAAAGCTACAAAATAAAAAGAAAAATCTCACTTGATAGGAATCTAGTGAGTAGACCTAAACGAGATAGAAATCGAAACCTAAACTATTTCCCGGCAGCGGCGCCAAAAACTTGATGCGGATATTGTAAACCTAAAGAAGTTTTACAATCCTCCTTGTAAGTGTACCTAACCGTTGTAGTGTAGTATAGGCAATAAATGGGGGATTGATCATTCTCTAGGGGAATAGTGTTGTGAAGGCCGAAGTGTATGACGAGACAGGTCTAAAGGTGAGGGATGATTCTTTTTGTATTTTTATATTTTTTATAAAGCAAAGTAAAATATCTCGGGTTTGAAGAGTGGGTGTTTAAAACTACTAATTAAACTAATAAAAACTAAATTAAACTAATAATGCGGAAAATGTAAAGTGGTAACTCTTATGATAGGTAAATGTGTTTACTTAGATTATCTTTACTCCCTAGTTATCTCTTATTGATTAGTCGAACTATCACGTCCTTGTTTTAATTGGCGCGTTGTATTCCTTAATATTGGTCGTAGGGAGGTGCCGAAGTCCCTAACTCTATGAATGTATTGGTCTCTTTTAAGAATCTTAAGGGTCATTAAAACTCTTACTATCGACTAGCCGCAATTCATGCAATAAATACAACGAGAAAAATATCTAGTACACTCTAGTGTTGCGTTTAGTAGGATGTACAAGCTAATACATATAAGACTTAAGCCCGTTTTCCAACTCCTAACGCGAGGCAGCCAATTAAATAAGAGACGACAATCAATAATTAATAACTAGGTTTCATTCAATCTAAGCAAACACTAATTAATTTAGTCGAGCATGTTAAAGAGAAGAAAAGAAACACATATAATCGAACAACACATAGACATATTGAATGATTAAAGAGGAATTACTTAACTTCAATTAAACATAGGGTTTGGGGGTTGAAAAACCCTTACAAAAGCTGTTAAATTCGTTCACCAAAGTGTCTCCAAGATAATACCCAAAGATGTTACCGTTATAAAGGAAAACATGCGAAAGTATATATATATTTACAAAGGTGACGGCGTCATGTTATGGTTGTGACACCGTCAGCCCGCCGTCATTAGGGTTTCTTCTGTAGCTGTGTCGCCGTTGTGACGCCGTCGCTAAGCAATCTCTGACGCCGTCAGGATCTATGACACCGTCAGCTCTCCAGCATTGTAATATTTCTAAGCCGTCACGTGTAAAATATACATCAAATCTTCATCTCCAAATGGAAGTGACGGCGTCACGTTGTAGCATGTGACATCGTCTGGATCCCTTTTCCATACTTTTTCATGACTTGGTTGTTTTCTTTGTTTTCTTGTCCAAATTAGCCCAAAACATGCCGGTTTCTTTCGCGTTCCAAGTACCTAAAATGTGAAAAGAAACAATTTAGGGAAATAATTGATCACATATGTACGAGTTTAAAGCTTAAATGACCCCCTAAAAACGCACGTTTTAAAATCCTCGTCACATATATTTAGTGTATGTTTAAAAACAAAGGGACTTGAATTCAATACCAGTTTAAGGGAGTACCATTTGTATGTCACTAATAAAAGTGAAGTTTGAGTTTGGCACTAGTGCAAGATCATCAGATAAACAATGAAGAAACCAAGTCCATGATCCTATGTTTTCTGATTCTACAAAAGCATAAGCTAATGGGTATATACCATTGTTGCTATCAATTCCCACAGCTGTAAGGAGTTGACCCTTCAAAGGACCATCAATAAGAAAAGCATATAACCCCAACAACTCTCTATGACATACTTTAAATCATGCCTTTAATGCACCTAAACAAACATAAATTCTCTTGAATTCTCTTGTTGGAAGATTATCATCTGCAGGACGTTCCATAATCATCAGAACTGTTGTATTAGTGTAACACTCCAACCCGACAAGGGTCAAAATGACACATTATGGAGTCTATCAGAACATATAAAATAAACGCAAGCGGAAGGCTTTATAAATAATGTAAAGTAAAGAACATCATGACTTCCAAACTTACAAACTCCCAACAAGTCTAAACGAACATGAAATGAAATGAAATATCCAAAACACAAGTCTAATCATAATCCAAAACAAATGGGGAATTCTAATCAAGGTAGGTCTTCTAAGCTCCTACTCTCATCGCACATGCCCAGCATCCTGCTTATTACCTGCCGCATGGAAAAGAAACGCGACTGAGCTTAAAAAGCCCAGTGAACAGATATATCGGAACAAATAACTAAATCAAATGAATAAAAAACGGAAGCAAAGGAAACTGCTAAACAAAATATCATATAATCAGAGAAGCAACACATAGATTCAACAGAAGAACCATAATGAGGTCACAGAAATCAAACAGAGAATAATCATCATATAACTTAACAGAACAGAACATAACAGAAATGCCCACGAGCTCAGAAAGCATACCACATGCTTAGTCACATAATCCTGTCATAGCATAAGTGCACAAGGAGGGGAGACCTCTCAAGTACCAGAAGTGAAATGGGGTACATGGCACGTACAAACCAGTCACTAAGTCATATCATATCATATCCATATCAAATCATATACCTAGGATGCATCCATACGCTCCCTGAAACAGAATACATATACAAGTACGAGACTATGCATATATATAACAGAATGGCCATGTGCGCAAATAATCATATAATCAGAACAGAAGGGAACGCCGTGGATCAATCACACCTCCACAGAAAGTGTCATGCCATTGGTGCCTCAATGACATGGCCATGGTACCTCCATGGCTAGTTCAGAAATAGCTCTGGCAACAAACAGAACAAAGCAAAGTAAAGCAAAGCAAAGCTATCCATAATCATAACAGAGATACTATAGCATAATCAATCAGAGCATATCAACAGAACAGAATCTCATATCAATGAGATAATATACAGATCATCATAACAGAATGGATAGCAAACAGAATCATATCAAATGATAATATCAAATGGGTCATATCAACAAATCATATCAAACAGAATCATATCAAAGCAAATGAATCAAGTCAAGGATCGAGAAGTCATGAGATCAGAACCCTTACTGAGAAAGGGTAGAATATCTGTACCTTATGCAAAGCAAGCAAAACAAATCAGGAAAGCACACCGAGAACGGAACTACTCCTTCTTCACAGGATCTACACGAATTAATGATCACGTCTTACTTACAAGCTCATTTTAATCAGATTACACATTTAGGGTTTCTTTCCATTTTTAGAAACTTTCTATTTTTTGTAACTTTCCATATTTAGTGAGTTTCCCGAATTAGTAACTTTGATACTTAAGGGTTATAAATGACAATTAAATAAACTTAAGGGTTTAATATAACCAATATCATATTTTTGGGTTTATTATGACAATTTAATATAGTTTAGGGTTTATATTGTAAATTATCAAGTTTAGGGCCTAAAGTGTAAGTTCATTTTTTTAATACTTACATACCGTTTTAATAATTCAAAACTAAACTCGATTAGTATCAACATCTCTTAACGGAATTTGACTAAAAAAAACATCTCCGTATAACTAATATAAACCCCACCTTCTCGACACACACACTTTACACGTTTCACCCTTTTGTTTATTACATCTTATGACACACACATGCATGTAACTCAACTCGAAGGTTTGACATATACTGATGCATACTTCACACATTTTATACGAATGACACACACACTCACATTTCACATTCTCGTTCACCCACATACATATTCACACCTTTATATATCTCTTATATCTCATATGTTTATAATATGAAGCATGCATGATTTTAGCCATATTACCGCACACGCATCGAGCCAAAACAGATTTCATCACTTCACATGAACATGCACACACACGTACACCATACACAAGTTTTCATTTGTTTAATAACAACATGCATGCATACAATCAATATACACACGACCCACACACACGATACATCCACAACATATTAACAAGCCAAAAGATTTCCCATAACACACGTATTCGGATTTTTATCCATGTTTAAAAATATGTACACCCATCTTTGTTTCTCTACGTTTAGTTCCAGTTTTAAAACGGTTATAATCACCATTCGTACACTTATAATAACGAGCATATAAGATTAATGCTTCCTGATTAATACGTACATATATCGATTCTTTAACATGCTTTCCAAAACATTATTTCATGTGTCACTTATATAAGCTATTCGTATAACAGATTCACGAGACCACCCCTTAACACTTAGATAACAATCATGATCGTATATCCTGTTTTATCGTTAGCTTATAATTATATATGTGTCGTATGACTAAAACAACAAGGGAGGACGATGAGAATACCTCTAGGACGATAGGACGAATGGAACAAGTGACAAAACAAAGCCAAAACCAGAACCTTATTGAACCAAGGTACCCAACGTCACACCAATGAATTTCCCACGTTAGTTTACCCACGAATCCGATCACCCCCACCAGTTAAATACCACGATCACAACCCTTTCTTCCCCTTCGTGACTTTTTTTTTTTTTTTTTTTTTTTTTTTTTTTTTTTTCTTGGAGCCAAAATACCCAGCCGATTGATATTTGTTTTAGAGTTTGTATTGTGAGATTCAAATGAGGGTCGGTTTGTTTATAAAGAGAAATGGATGGGAATAGTGGCTGAAAACAGCCGAGTCTTATGGGAGAATGGTAGACCAAGTTTCTCTTTCAAATTTTGAATATATCTAGCCACCCTTCAACATAAATATTGTGTACATGAAACAAAATGTGTCGGCCCTCTATAGGTGACTTATTATACGTGTGATATTGTATCCCAAAACAAAATTATATCTGGCCTTAATAACATGCATACATTCGAAATGAATTTGCTCTTGTGGCCCATATATATTCGCTCCTTCTTTGCCTTAGTTAAAGGTGTGACAAAATAAAAATTTAGTCCCAACGTATGGTGTACACATCTAAAAAATAAAACGCCCTTTATCAAAACTTGTGACTATAAATGTCGTGTGGTATTTACCTTAGCATATTAGTTGTGTCGTTTAATTTGTAGATTAAGTTTAAGATTCGTATTCTCACATTATTCGCATTCAAAGTTTCAAATAGTATCTCGTATAACATATATTCAAATTTCATCCATGTATTAAAAGTTCACATGTCATTTTAAAATTTTAGGTCGTTATAATTCTTCCCCTCTGAAAGAAAATTTTCGTCTGCGAAATTGAAATAGGAAAGTCAAAACAAATACGTACCGAATCACGAAAAGAAATGCGGATAACTAGCTCGCATCGATTCTTCGGTCTCCCAAGTAGCCTCGCACTCGGGATGATTCTTCCAAAGAATCTTTACGAACGGAATTGTTTTAGTTCTCATGACCCGATCCTGACGCTCTAAAATAGCCTCAGGCTCCTCAACACAAGATAAATCCTCCCGAATATGATCTAATGGGTAGGAAACAACATGGAGCGGATAATAATTGTATCCCCTTAGAAGAGATACACGAAACACATTATGCACATGAGAAAGCTGCGGAGGTAGTGCCAAACGATACGATACTTCACCAACACGGTCGAGAATCTCAAACGGACCAATGAATCGCGGACTAAGCTTCCCTTTAATACTAAAACGTCTAACACCACGGAACGGAGAAACCTTAAGGAAAACACGATCCCCATGACTAAATTCCAAAGCACGTCGATGACGATCAGCATAACTCTTCTGTCGAGCTCTAGCTTCCTTGAGCTTTTCTTTAGCAACAACGACTTTCTCTTTAGTCACTTCAATCAATTTGGGACCCTCAATAAGTCGTTCACCAACCTCATTCCAACATATAGGTGCCATACACTTCCGTCCGTACAATAGCTCGAAAGGAGACCATTTAATACTAGCGTGCCAACTATTGTTGTAGGCAAACTCAACCCCATCCCAATGTCCCGACCATTCTAGAGCACAAGACCTCAACATATCTTCTAAAGTCTGAATAGTGCTGTGATGCGTGGTTTTGCGACCTTACAACAGGTTTTACCTCTCGAGGGATCTCAAGAGGCTTGCAATCCCCACCAGGCAGTGTACCTGACCGATGTAGTATAGTGTAGTGGCAAGTACCGGAGGATTGATCGTTCTCTAGGGGAATAGTGTCGTTAGGATTGAAAAACTACTCTAATAGGTCTAAGGGTGAGGGACGATTCTTTTTGTATTTTTATATTTTTTTTATGAAAGCAAGTAAAATCTCGGGTTTGAAGGAGTGGGCGGAATTAGTTGCTAGTTAACTAACCCAAATAACTACAATTGCAATATAAAATAAAATAACTGAAAATGAAAAGGTTGTGGAACTTATATGGAGAGAAATGTGTTTACTTAGATTTCCTTACTCCCTAACTATCTTTTACCGGTTGATTAGTGTGTATTAATTGCGTGGATGACGGGTGTATTCCTTAATACCAATCGTGGGGTGGCGTACGTACTTCCCCAACTCTATAAGCTCCTACTTCACTCCTATGTCGAGCCGGATAAGAAGCTCCTAACATGGGATCACTAGAATTCGCTCATGCATTAAATACAACCATAAAAACCTTAGTACGCATTGGTTCATGTTTCTTAAGACGTTCAAGCAAGTTACCGTATAGGAGGTTAGCCAGTTTTCTTAAGCCTAACATCGATAAACAATCATCCAATACAATTAATAATACACCAACAACCAATAATCAATAGTTAGGTTTCATTAGATCTAAGCAAACACAAGATAAATCTAGCCTAACATGTTAATTAAAAGACAAGAACAAGATATAATCAAACAACACATAGACATATTGAATGATTAATTGATTACTTATCTTCAATTAAACATGGGAGATCCAAGGGTATAAAACCCTTAAAAATGGCAGAAAATTCGTCTTAGGGTTTCTCCTCACAAAGTTGCACACTAATGACTAAAAATTGCAAAACTATATATAGAATTTAGGGGCTGACCGCGTCATGTTGTAGGAGGTGACGCCGTCACCTCGCCGCGGCTAGGGTTCCCGGATGGTCTTCCTGACGCCGTCCCTCTTTAATCCTCCAAAATCCGCTCTGGCGCGTTAAGGGTTGACGCCGTCAAAATTGTGCTTGATGCCGTCTCTCTTTAACTTAAACCGTGACGCCCTTGATCACCTTAAAGGGTGACGCCGTCAGACTTCCTTTGTAAAACTTTCTGGCGCGTCACGTGTATTTGTCATATCCACCTCTTTTGCCAAGCCGTGACGCCGTCAGGAGCAATCCTTGACGCCGTCACGTGTACTTTTCCAGCAGCTTTGGAGACTTTGTCGTTTTCTTCACTTTTATGCTCCAAAAACGTCCAAAATGCTTCCTTTTCCAGATTTCTTCTCCAAAGTACCTAAAATGACAAAAGGAATGATTTAGGGCAATATTTGATCAAATAAATACGATTTAGGGCTTAAATGACCCCCTAAAAGCGGTACACTTTTCGCTTCATCAAATACCCTTACACTTGAGATTTGCTTGTCCTCAAGCAAATGCGCTTTTATTCTAATCAAAATACAAGTTAGGGGTCATTTAACGCTAATATAAAAGTAATTACAACAAATAGTTGTTCCACTTTAATCATAATAAGCACGGAGATTACAAACTAGCACCTCACAAGTAGTGTTTAGATACTCACATCTCTCAGGTGTCATAAAAGTATATCTCATAAATGAAAATGGATAATATCTCTCACTACCTGTCATAGCAAATAGATTACCATAGGCTTGGGAAAGGATCAAAAACCTCCTCCACTAGGCGTAAGCACCTAAGATAAACTATCAAAGAGGGCTTTTAAACGGGTTATAACGTTAGGTGCAGGGATATGATAAACACGGATTTGTTGGATAAGGGATATTTTACTGGTGGCGAGTTAAAGATCTTGATTAATTACATGTACAATATGGCGTTGCTAAGCCAAGAATAGACTCGACTTAAGCTAAAAACAAAATAACAAAAACATAAAATAAACATAAAATGAAACGGGATGGTAGTCCGTATGTTTTTTCTACTTTTCTTTTTCTCATTTTTTTGTATTTTTCTTGATTTTTTCGATTTTTTTTTTTTTTTTTTTTTTTTTTTTTTTTTTTTTTTTTTTTTCCATACACTCTTGCCCTACCATCCAAAATAATACATCGTAGGGGCGTCACATTCCCTTTACACTTGAACTTTTACATAACTTTATAAATAACTATTCTAATGACTCGAATTAAGATAATCGACACACTTGGAGTACTTTTAAAATATTTAGCACATATGGGGGTAATAATGTTGTTCTTCCCCTTACTCCATTACACTAGTACTTTACCCATGAGTCCCAATCGTCTCAAAACAATATGTACAAGGATATGACTCGACTTAGCAACCATGTAATCAATTAGATAATTAACTTGGGGTTTAAACAAATGTTGTCACAATAATGCACTAAAAATGAGTGCATACAAGGTAGGCTAAGGCGATTTGGGTGTACATTTAAGTGGGGTGTAAACAAATTCTTACTTTAAGTAAAATGCTTAAAGTTAGAAACAAAAAGATAGGCTCTGAGGGGTGTACTAGGGGTATCGTGTACTAAAAATGAGTACAACGCAAAGGGTGTGGGAGAATTACTTGACCAATGTAGCCAATGTAATTATAACAAAAACACAGGTGTAAAACAATGGGTTAATCCTAATGCCTCTTATCATATAGTAAATCTAACTACACGAATGTAGTCTCACTTGTGGCCTCGGAATGGTCCTAACGCAAGTTCTAGAATCTAAGTGCTACCGGTACACACATCATAACATAAATGCTTTTCCTACCAATTCTAGGGGCGAACCTCACATATTTGGGGGTGGAAAAAAAAATTTAGTGGTACGGTTTTTGTGCTAGTCATATAACTCCTATCCATGAGACGCTCATTAAGATCAAAGTTTCACTCCTATATGTTGTAAAAAAATTTAAATTTGGCACTAAAATTGCCTTAACAGGTATTTCTCTCAGTTTTATTACACATCTACCATTAAACAAACAAAAATCAAGTGCAATTGTATTCTCTGAAGTATCGTACTTTTACCCCCCCCCCCCCCTTACACTTAAGATGAACATTGTCCCCAATGTTCAAATAACAAGATGTAAAAGTAAATAAGGTAAAAGAATGAAATCAAATACTCCCCTGATTCGTTTGGTGGATAAAGAAGTAACATGGTTAGATTTTCTTCCAAGAGAAAGTAGAAGCTCCAAGACTAATGCATCGCCAAAAGCTAGATTCCACATACATCTCCTTGTCCAAAATAACCTGTTAAACCTGAGAAAACAAACACGAAAACCTGCATAACATCGGCGGGATAATTCTATATAAGGATATAATGCTTGTGGAATGATTATTTTGCAGATTCCTGGAGTTTATAAGTTAGAGATTTAATAAAAACTTTTTATGATTCCGGTAGAAAAACAAAACTTTCAAAAATTTCAGAAAATTAAAACATGACGCCGTCAGGTTGTAAGGCCTGACGCCGTCAGAAATGATCTGACAGAATTCTCATGTTAAGTTTCCGGAAAATTTCTGGAAAAACCTATACCTTACTTCCTGGAATTCCTGCAAAATATCATTATGACTCGATACAAGCATTTGACTCAAACAATTACTAATATGTATGTTAATTTAATATTGTTATGATTCATGTTCATTTGTTCTAATAAACCGATTTGGATTTCCCTTACACTTATCTTTTGCAAAATACCTTTATATGTAGTTAAGACGAAGTTAAAAACAAGATAAAGCATTTTCATAATTTAGTTTCGAACATGAATCAATAATAATAAAAATTAAACATACATACGGAAGCAAATAAAATCAAACAAACAAATAAATAAACACACAAAGCAAATAAAGTTTGGGTTGCCTCCCAAGAAGCGCTTTTCTTTATTAACGAGTCTTGTAGCTAGACTCAAAGTCCTTCTACCCTATGTAAGTGAGTTCGTCATCGAGGACGTCTTTAGGGTTAAGCTTGGATTGAAGTTTCCTATTGGTCCGCTTAGTACAATATATCTTTTCAAACTTCTCTCCATCCGGGTCATACAATGTCATCTTAATATGCCATGACCCATCTCCATCTTTGGGTGGTTTATCCCAATCCCACTTATGATCATCGTCCTCACAAGTCCACTTATTCATCCCTAGGTTAATTGGCAAAACTCCTAGGAAATCAATCATCTTCCTAAAAACTAGAGGGTCTTCAAATGGATCCAATTCGGTGTCCCTAACCAAGAGTTGCTCTACCGTATGTGTTCGGTTCACAAAGTCCTCTTCTAGGTAAAATGGGCGTTGGGGTCCTATGAAGTCTCTATCGATCCAAGGTCCATATCTAGATGGTCTCCTATTTAATTCTAACCAATGGGGTGTTGGTTCATCACTAGTATCATAAGCATGTTTCTTCACATCATAGACTGACCAAGTATCACCTTCTCCTACCGCTATCTTAGATTCCTTACAATCAATCATAGCACTAGCGGTCGCCAAAAATCCTCTACCTATCAACAAGGGGCATGTAGGGTCGCTAACCATATTAAGGACGTGGAAATCGGCTAAAATGGTTAGTTTTCCTATGTGTACTAACACGTCCTTGACTACTCCAACCGGGTAAGCAACACTTCCATCCGCTAAGCCTATTATTACCTCGGTTTCTTCAAGTTTCCCTAGTTTTAGAGAGGTGTAGAGAGGTAACGGAAGTAGGTTAAGGCTTGATCCAAGATCGGCTAATGTGTCATAAGCCTCCGAATTACCGATCTTGCAAGGTAGAACAAATAAGCCCGGATCATCTAACTTCTTAGGTAGCTTGTTTTGAACAAAGGTGGTCCCTTTTTCGCCTAACTTGAGCTTCTTCTCATCCAACACATCAATAACCGGACTTTCAAGGTGGAGCTCCTTGAATTCTTCGTCAAGGTTTTGAGTGGGAGGTGTTTCAACTATGTTGTTGACCAATTTAGTGTTGGATATCATAACTTCTTGGTCATTTTGAACGACTTGGGTTTGTTTGAAGCACGTGCTCATGGAATTGACCGAATAATATTGTGGACAAGAACTAGGAGACGAAACCGACGAGATGGCGTTGACGTTTAGTTTCGGGTTCTTGACTGTGTTGCTAGGGAGTGCTCCCATTTCTCGGTCATTGAGGGCTTTCAACAAAGTGTCAATCATATTGGTCATCTGTAATACCTGAAATTCAGATAACCCGTAAAATGACCAAATTACCCCTGAGAGTATAAAACCAAATTAAATAACTTATAAATTCTGAAACAATTCCAAAACTCCTGAAAATGAACTATATCTGAAATGAACAAATTTTTGGGACAACGTTACATCATTTCGAATGTTCAAAAATTATCATACACATTTATTTATTAAAATCCGAAATATGCATAATTAAGTAAATATAATTATAAAACTTTTATATTAAGTATTATATAAAAGTAAATTAGGAAAAGGTCAAATAAAATCAATCCAAATTATTTTGTGATTCTAAATACCGAAATTCTGATCTCAGCCCTCCCCTAGGTCGGTTGCTTATCATATATACAATACTATTATTTCTAAAAACCCTAATCGCAAATTTAAGAAAACCCTAGCGATCCAACAAAATTCGACCCAAGCAGACACACAACTTCTGGACGTGATCAAGCATTTTTCTGGAGTTCTTGGAGGTGTAAGGAAGCTAGGAAAAATAAGGGTTTGCTCGTGAATTCGCTGGTTCGTTCTTGGTTCAATTTTCTTGTCGAATTTGCTCATACGCAAGGTATAAATCTGTACGCCTAAACCACATGTTCTAAAATTGATATAACAATTTTCCTGTGATCTTTACATATTATATAACTCATATAAATTATGTGAATCGAATCATGCAAGCTAATCTATGCGTACGAAAATATTATGAACATAGAACACGTAAATCACAAATATATGTAATCCGAATTTCTGGGCATGATAAGTATTTTATTTAGACCTCATATGAAGTAATAGACCTGGGAAAAATGTTAGAATGAATTATGGAAGCCTAGATCATGTCGTGGTAATTTTGATGTCAAAAACATACGTAAAAATCTATTATATGCTAAACGATTTTTCTGGGCATGTTATTTATTTTTCGTGGGTTCTTTATATGTCATATGATCTGGGAAAAATATGAGTTTGATTTTTGGAAGCTTAGATGAAGCGGGGCAAATTTTTATTCAAACCGGATTTTGGAAAAATAAAGAAAACAAACAAAACCAAATCGAGGTTATTAGGGTTAGGGTTTATTGGTACAAGATTTGGTAATTAAAGGTGTTTTAAAGATAAATTAATGATGGTGCAATGATTGGTTAATAGTAGGGTTTGTAATTGTTTTTAAAAATGTAATCCGATATGTATTTAAAAGTATAAGGACCTGTTTTGTCAACTTTGAAACTTCTGGGGTATTTTTGTAAGGTCATATACATCTGTAAGAATGTGGGAAAAATATAAGTTTGGGGTCCTAAGTGTAAATATTTCAATATAATGAATTAAATGGATATTAAAGGGTACGAATGGAAATTAAATAAAAGAGAGGGACTAAAAGTGTAAATCTGAAATCTTGAGGTTATTTTGAGTTAATACTGATATAAAAAGGTTATTGTGTAATTTGGAGGATTTATGGGCTAATTATGTAATTGTTATGAAATTATGATTTAAAATATATGTTTTGTAAACTTAAAGGACTAAATATGTAAATTCTAAATTCTGATGGGTCTAATCTGTAATGTACTAAATTCTGATGATATATTCTATAATTATGTAATATAATATGTTTGTTTGGTGTATATGGATATTGTAGGGTTTAATTTGTAAAATATGTAATTATAAGGTTGGTTTTGTAAATTATGTAACTAAAGGGGTATAATCTGTAAATTGTGAAACTTAAGAGAATAAAATGTAATTCTGAATAAAATGAGTATATAATTCTGTAACTTAAAGTATTTTTCACTAATGACCTTGGAAATTGATGAAATTACATTTAAAACCCTAAACTTTGTGATCATGTCATAATTAACCCTAAACTTCTGTAACTTGATAAAATATTCTGTTATTCCATAATAATCTTCGAATAAGGGTCCAACCTAATCTGAAATGGTAATATCTGTTAATTCTGGAAACCTGCTAATTATGGGAACTTATTAAATCTGGAAAGTTACTAAAAATAGAAAGTACTTAAAATGGAGAGGTAAACTAAAAGTAATAATCTAAAATAGAATCTTTAGTAATTCTGTCTTCCTCTTCCTTAGGTGTGAAGAAGGAGAAGTCTTGATCTTATTTCTGTGTTTGTTTGCTTGTCTGCTGTGCTAATAAGGTACAGATATTCTGCCCTTTTTCAGTAAGGGTTTTTCATTCCCTTTTCCTTCAGTTTTTCATTTTCTTTATTAGGACTCCCGATACCACTGCTATGTTCCCTTCTGTTGTGAATCTTTATTGTGATCTGTTTGTCTTGAACCTTTTGTTTGAACCTCTGCTATGATTCTTTTATTCTGAACCTTTTTCCTGAACTCTGATTGATCTCTTGTTCTGAACCCTGAATTTGTGAGTCTTGATTGAATCTGATCTGTGAACCTTGTTCTGAACCTTAACCTGATATATCTGTTGTAAACTTTGATTTGATTTTTGGTATAAACCTTAACCTGTTAAATCCTTATCTGAACCTAATTGATTTTGAACCTTTATTAAAAGCTATTTTAAAAAGAAGCTATACCACTTGAAATGGAAGTTACTAAAAGTTTTGGAAGACCATTTTTATGAAAACTATTTTGAAAGATCATTTCAATGAAAACCATTATTAAAGGATTGATTTAAATGAACTCTTGACATGAACTTCTGAAATGGATTATTGCTATAAACTTGTAATTATTAACCTTTGATATACTCTTTTGGACTATTGGAAATAAATCTTTTAATCTGAACTTAAGCTTTGATATTAAACTTAATCTGATAAACTCTGATTTAAACCTTATTATCTTAATCTGAATTGTTGACATGACCCTTCTGCCATGAACCCTTAGATGTGACTCTGTTTATTATATGACATCTGACCTTGACCACAGTCTGATATCCGAGCCAATCACTAGGCATGAGGGTTTCATGTCCATGTCATTGATGCACCGATGGCATGACTCTAGGGCAGGAGAGTGATGACCTGTCCCGTGCCTGATTTAATCTGTTATGTAGGAGAAGATTTTGGCCTACTAGGGCGCATGGATGCATCCTAGATCTGATCTGATTTCTGTTATCTGTTACTGTTTACTGTTATATATATATATATATATATATATATATATATATATATATATATATATATATATATATATATATATATATATATATATATCTGGTGACTGATGGTGTGTGCGATACACGTCTTTCACATTATCTGGGAGCTGATCACTTCAATTGATACATGAGGTCACCCCTCATATTATCTGTTACTTGAGAGGCATCCCCTCTGGATTATTATATGATTACTCTGTTATGATATTATCTGTTATCTCTGGGCTCGTGATGGATTTCTGTATTTCCCTAAACCTGGTTTGTACATTATCCCTTTCTCATTTCTTTTCTTTCACCCTTATTCCTTTCCTATTCTTTCACTTTAATTCTGTATCTGTATAATCTGTATTTCTGATTTGTTTCTGTATTGTTATCTGTTATTGTTTCTGTCATCTATATATCTGTTCACTGAGGTCTCGTAGCTCAGCCGCATTTCTTTTCCTGCGGCAGGTTTTAGTAGGAAGCTGGGAATGAGTGTGAGTGTACCTCTGGACTTAGAAGGCTTGGTAGCTATTCTGGATTAGAATTGGGTAGAAGATATTATGTTTTAGAATTAGTTTTGAAAGTTTTCGTTGTAACCTTGTAGATTCAGTATTTCATTTGTAATCTTTTGTGATTTTTGTATTACTGTAGATGTATGTTCTGTTTTGATCTGATATGAATCCATTATTGTGATATCTTTACCCTTGTCGGGTTGGGGTGTTACAATTTATGGTATCAGAGATCACAGGCTGCGACTAGTAATACATTTACCCTTGACCTGTGAAGTCTGGGTCACTAAGTTTCCAATGTAGGCGCTCGTAGGACAACCTTTGAGAATTTGCTTTAGGATTTCCCTATAGGAACTTAAATTCTGACCAGTGAGGAATGGGTAGACTATAAGTCATTTGCTTAAGTATCTTGCTTCCGCACCACTCTGATTCGTGTCTTGCTTTTGGTTAAAATCACATTTGGAAATTTAGAGCTTATGCCTTGCACCACCTAAGAGTGAAACCTAAATAAAATCTGAAGCATTGGAAATTGCGTAGTAATTATCTGACATTATTTGATCCTTGCCTTCCGATTTCCACTCCGACCTCTGAACCTTCTGTAAATCATTCTGATGCCTCTTTGGGCAATCTGAGAATCCCCATGATGATGATACACTTGATACATTCTGTTATTTGTTTCTTGCTTCTGATAATCATCTATGAATCTTTTGATTCCGTCTTAACCATCTCTGTTCCCATGAGAAGCTTTGTGGCGTTTGACCACGAGTATAAAAAAAAAATAAAAAAATGCTTTCCTTCTCATTCCGAACGATAAGATTTATCTTTATTGATCCGTCTTTCTTTGATAGTAACCTTGATTTTATCCTTATAAGGATTGATTGATTTGATCATTTAATATTGACGACTATCCTCCTATGTCTCACCTTTGGCGTTTGAAACAATTTTGGAACCCCTGCCATGATTACCGATTGTTAAACTTTTGCTGCCACTACCCAATTTTGACCTTCATTTCTGATCTGTTGGATAAACAGTCTGATATCTTTCCGACCATCCCGAAGACCATTTAACCTTAAAGTGTTTGACACATTCTATAAATTCATGACCCATGCTGGATATAAATGTATCCTCTGATCCTATTCTGTCCTGAATGATGAATCTTATTTGCTCCCTTGAATGATGAATCTTAATTGCCAATCAGTTTTTCTTTAGAAGGATTTGATGCAAATACTATGTCTGCATGGAATTTTTAACTGAACTTATGATGCTGATATCCGACATTTCATACGCCTCACTTCTGACAATTATACAATGTTCGTATTACCAATGATGTACACCCTACCTGTCACTTATGCTAAAAGCTAAACCAAAAACTCCAACACCTTGAACTGTTCGCTTATCTATCCCCAACACTATACTGAACCATGTACTTGACTCTGACATATGAACTATCCGTCTGGTTAAGTGACCATATACGTTCTGCGGATCTGTTTACTATTGATATACTTGATTTTGGAGATCTTTTGATTATTGATTGGCTGGCCCTTCGTAAAAGCTATCTTAGGCTACCGCATCTGAATTATAACAATCTGCTCCACCCTATTTTGTTATAATAACCTCTAACCGCTTAAATCTGTTAAGCTTAACCCTGCTATGGAAATATGTACCCTGACCTCGTCTGATTATCAAATTCTCCTGTCACCCTATTAGTATCCACCCCTAGAAAGTGTTGGCATTGAAAGTTTTGTTGTACAAATTTTCTGGCATTTTCTGATGAAACTCTTGGGTTTCCTCTCCTGTTGAGCAGAAAAATTGACTCTGAACCGATCTCAGTTAATGAACCATGATGCTGGAGAAGATGATGAGATATGATTTTGTTTCACCTCAGTGTCCCCTTTAAATACCCTATTAATTTATAAAGAAGAAAGAGAAAATTTTGCGTCTGCATATCAACTATCGTAAACCTAACCGTAATCTCAACCGTAATCACTTCTCATTTCCGAGTGTAAATGATTAAATTATTCTATCCTTGCGAACTCTGTATCAGACAACCTCATTTAATGTTTGAAGGACTGAAGAAGCAACCTCAAGAACTCCTAAGACGGGAGATGACTAACTGAGAGAAGCTTCCGTAAAGTATTTCAGTTTTATTCGTAAAGATTAGTGATGTGAATTAGATATGAAGTTTCCCTGAAGTGATTCATGAAAACTGTTTTCGTACTTATTGTGACCATTATGAGTCTTAAAAAAAAATAAAAAAAAATAATGCCAATAGTATTGGCTAATAAGAATCAGGTTTTCACGAGTATCTGGACAATTGTCATAGCATGACAGCATGTTTGTGCCCTGAGACGAACGAGGAAGCATGTAGACCATCTTTGTATTAAATGGAATGACCTTTGTTCTGGAAGAGTAGATGTGATTGACGTTCAGAGATTGTAGCAGACACCACTACCAAGCATCCGATGACGACAGCAATCTGAGTTGGCGAATTCCGAACTGTGCTAGTAGACCTGTCAAAGACTCGCAGTCTTGCTTCTCTATTCATTCTAGTTGTACTAAGATGAATTGAGAGTAGAAGCAGACTTGAGAATGGAAACTGAGATCATGACCTTGAATAGAAGAAAATTCTGAAGCGAATAAATTCTGTGACGGATGAAGATATGGATGATGTGATTCACTTCTGCTTGACCTATCTAAATTTCTGTTACCTAATGATAAAATCCTTTGAATGATTTAAGTTCTTTATCAGTAATTCCGCTCTGTGTTCATTCTGCGTATGTCGGATGATGGTTTTGTTATCTGAAATTTGACGAATGATGGATGATCTGATGTACCAAATTCTGATAGACATTCTGGGACTTCCGTTAATTTTTTTGAGTAATTTGTTCTCTTCTTAGTTAGGGTATTGAATTATGATGACCTCTGAGACCGTAGGAAGACTAGGTGGATTAAGATAAGTTTGTTATGTTCACGACTTGAGATAAAGTATGACCATCATGAGGGCATGTTTATATGATGCCAGTATTATGACGTCTGGCCAACGTGATAATACTTACATCATATAACGTGCACTTGTTGTGGGCATCGGATATTTCGAGAAGTGCCCTAGAGCTTTAGAAATTCTGATAACTGTTTGAGATCGTCTGCGTTAGTGAGACTTTAAGTTCATTCTACCTATACGCGTAATCTGCTTTCACCGTTATGCGAATTGATACGTCTGGATTCTCGTCACGTGTTTTGCTAACCTCTGTACTTCTGATAACTATCTTAGGTTCCATTCTAGAACCTTATGCAAATTGATGTTATCGATAATCTAATTCCTGTACGTCAAAATCTGATTTGTCTAATCAATTTCTGTGAACCGTATATCCGTCAAAACCCTAAGTATTTCTTTGTCTCTTCCGAGAGAATATGATTTTCATCTACTACGTTGGTATGTTATCCTTCTGATCTGGATTCAGTATGTTATGTCTGTTCTGAGGACCTGAAACAATTTTGGAATCTGCAAGTTCGAATTATGAGAAACAAATCTTTCATATGTCTGTTCACCGTCAGTTGTGTTCCTGTTTCGTTGCACCTCAATTCTCGTCTTAGTCTGTTATGTCTTTGTTTTGTTTTCTGCCCTCTTTTCTTTCTGCTTTCTGCAAATTTCGAGGACGAAATTTTTTTTGTTAGTGGGGAAGAAGTTGTAATACCTGAAATCCAGATAACCCGTAAAATGACCAAATTACCCCTGAGAGTATAAAACCTAATTAAATAACTTATAAATTCTGAAACAATTCCAAAACTTCTGAAAACGAACTATATCTGAAACGAACTAATTTCTGGGACAACGTTACATCATTTCGAATGTTCAAAAATTATCATACACATTTATTTATTAAAATCCGAAATATGCATAATTAAGTAAATATAATTATAAAATCTTTTATATTAAGTATTATATAAAAGTAAATTAGGAAAAGGTCAAATAAAATCAATCCAAATTATTTTGTGATTCTAAATACCGAAATTCTGATCTCAGCCCTCCCCTAGGTCGGTTGCTTATCATATATACAATCCTATTATTTCTAAAAACCCTAATCGCAAATTTAAGAAAACCCTAGCGATCCAACAAAATTCGACCCAAGCAGCCACACAACTTCTGGACGTGATCAAGCATTTTTCTGGAGTTCTTGGAGGTGTAAGGAAGCTAGGAAAAATAAGGGTTTGCTCGTGAATTCGCTGGTTTGTTCTTGGTTCAATTTTCTTGTCGAATTTGCTCATACGCAAGGTATAAATCTGTACACCTAAACCACACATTCTAAAATTGATATATCAATTTTCCTGTGATCTTTACATCCTATATAACTCATATAAATTATGTAAATCGAATCATGCAAGCTAATCTATGCGTACGAAAATTTTATGAACATAGAACACGTAAATTACAAATATATGTAATCCGAATTTCTGGGCATGATAAGTATTTTATTTAGACCTCATATGAAGTAATAGACCTGGGAAAAATGTTAGAATGAATTATGGAAGCCTAGATCATGTCGTGGTAATTTTGATGTCAAAAACATACGTAAAAATCTATTATATGCTAAACGATTTTTCTGGGCATGTTATTTATTTTTCATGGGTTCTTTATATGTCATATGATCTGGGAAAAATATGAGTTTGATTTTTGGAAACTTAGATGAAGCGGGGCAAATTTTTATTCAAACCGGATTTTGGAAAAATAAAGAAAACAAACAAAACCAAATCGAGGTTATTAGGGTTAGGGTTTGTTGGTACAAGATCTGGTAATTAAAGGTGTTTTTAAGGATAAATTAATGATGTTGCAATGATTGGTTAATAGTAGGGTTTGTAATTGTTTTTAAAAATGTAATCCGATATGTATTTAAAAGTATAAGGACCTGTTTTGTCAACTTTGAAACTTCTGGGGTATTTTTTTAAGGTCATATACATCTGTAAGAATGTGGGAAAAATATAACTTTGGGGTCCTAAGTGTAAATATTTCAATATAATGAATTAAATGGATATTAAAGGGTACGAATGGAAATTAAATAAAAGAGAGGGACTAAAAGTGTAAATCTGAAATCTTGAGGTTATTTTGAGTTAATACTGATATAAAAAGGTTATTGTGTAATTTGGAGGATTTATGGGCTAATTATGTAATTGTTATGAAATTATGATTTAAAATATATGTTTTGTAAACTTAAAGGACTAAATATGTAAATTTTGAATTCTGAGGGGTCTAATCTGTAATGTACTAAATTCTGATGATATATTCTGTAATTATGTAATATAATATGTTTGTTTGGTGTATATGGATATTGTAGGGTTTAATTTGTAAAATATGTAATTATAAGGTTGGTTTTGTAAATTATGTAACTAAAGGGGTATAATCTGTAAATTGTGAAACTTAAGAGAATAAAATGTAATTCTGAATAAAATGAGTATATAATTCTGTAACTTAAAGTATTTTTCACTAATGACCTTGGAAATTGATGAAATTACATTTAAAACCCTAAACTTTGTGATCATGTCATAATTAACCCTAAACTTCTGTAACTTGATAAAATATTCTGTTATTCCATAATAATCTTTGAATAAGGGTCCAACCTAATCTGAAATGGTAATATCTGTTAATTCTGGAAACCTGCTAATTATGGGAACTTATTAAATCTGGAAAGTTACTAAAAATAGAAAGTACTTAAAATGGAGAGGTAAACTAAAAGTAATAATCTAAAATAGAATCTTTAGTAATTCTGTCTTCCTCTTCCTTAGGTGTGAAGAAGGAGAAGTCCTGATCTTGTTTCTGTGTTTGTTTGCTTGTCTGCTGTGCTAATAAGGTACAGATATTCTGCCCTTTTTCAGTAAGGGTTTTTCATTCCCTTTTCCTTCAGTTTTTCATTTTCTTTATTAGGATTCCCGATACCACTGCTATGTTCCCTTCTGTTGTGAATCTTTATTGTGATCTGTTTGTCTTGAACCTTTTGTTTGAACCTCTGCTATGATTCTTTTATTCTGAACCTTTTTCCTGAACTCTGATTGATCTCTTGTTCTGAACCCTGAATTTGTGAGTCTTGATTGAATCTGATCTGTGAACCTTGTTCTGAACCTTAACCTGATATATTTGTTGTAAACTTTGATTTGATTTTTGGTATAAACCTTAACCTGTTAAATCCTTATCTGAACCTAATTGATTTTGAACCTTTATTAAAAGCTATTTTAAAAAGAAGCTATACCACTTGAAATGGAAGTTACTAAAAGTTTTGGAAGACCATTTTTATGAAAACTATTTTGAAAGATCATTTCAATGAAAACCATTATTAAAGGATTGATTTAAATGAACTCTTGACAGGAACTTCTGAAATGGATTATTGCTATAAACTTGTAATTATTAACCTTTGATATACTCTTTTGGACTATTGGAAATAAATCTTTTAATCTGAACTTAAGCTTTGATATTAAACTTAATCTGATAAACTCTGATTTAAACCTTATTATCTTAATCTGAATTGTTGACATGACCCTTCTGCCATGAACCCTTAGATGTGACTCTGTTTATTATATGACATCTGACCTTGACCACAGTCTGATATCCGAGCCAATCACTAGGCATGAGGGTTTCATGTCCATGTCATTGATGCACCGATGGCATGACTCTAGGGCAGGAGAGTGATGACCTGTCCCGTCCCTGATTTTATCTGTTATGTAGGAGAAGATTTTGGCCTACTGGGGCGCATGGATGCATCCTAGATCTGATCTGATTTCTGTTATCTGTTACTGTTTACTGTTATATATATATCTGGTGATTGATGGTGTGTGCGATACACGTCTTTCACATTATCTGGGAGCTGATCACTCCAATTGATACATGAGGTCACCCCTCATATTATCTGTTACTTGAGAGGCATCCCCTCTGGATTATTATATGATTACTCTGTTATGATATTATCTGTTATCTCTGGGCTCGTGATGGATTTCTGTATTTCCCTAAACCTGGTTTGTACATTATCCCTTTCTCATTTCTTTTCTTTCACCCTTATTCCTTTCCTATTCTTTCACTTTAATTCTGTATCTGTATAATCTGTATTTCTGATTTGTTTCTGTATTGTTATTTGTTATTGTTTCTGTCATCTATATATCTGTTCACTGAGCTCTCGTAGCTCAGCCGCATTTCTTTTCCTGCGGCAGGTTTTAGTAGGAAGCTAGGAATGAGTGAGAGTGTACCTCTAGACTTAGAAGGCTTGGTAGCTATTCTGGATTAGAATTGGGTAGAAGATATTATGTTTTAGAATTAGTTTTGAAAGTTTTCGTTGTAACCTTGTAGATTCAGTATTTCATTTGTAATCTTTTGAGATTTTTGTATTACTATAGATGTATGTTCTGTTTTGATCTGATATGAATCCATTATTGTGATATCTTTACCCTTGTCGGGTTGGGGTGTTACAACAAAGTGTCAATCTTATTGGTCATCTCGCTTTGTTTTTGTTTGAAATCGGCTTCAAACTTGGCCAAACGAGCTTCTTGAGATGCCATAAATTGGGACATCAATCCTTCAAAGTTATTGGTACTACCATTGCTGGAAGGATTGTTGTTGAAAGTACGGTTCGAGTTGGAACCGCTTGATTGGAAACGATTAGGTGGGTTGGAAGAATTGGTTTTTTGTGCGTTTTGGTTTTGTTTCCACCTAAGGTTTGGGTGATTTTTCCATGAGGGGTTGTATGAATCACCGTAGGGGTTTGGCTCGGGTTTGAAAGTGTACCACTTATCTCCCGCTCCGTCGGTACGCGAGGATGCGTAGTCCGCAAAAGCTTGTTCGGGGAGTTCCACGCAATCACGAGTGTCGTGGGGACCACTACATAATTCACATGAAGAAGTGATTTTGTTCACTTGGCTTGAAGGTTTAGGAGCCTCGTAGGATTTCATAAGAAACTTGACTTGGTCTTCAAGTTCTATGATCCTACGGTCGGAAGTGCTTGAATTTTTTGAAGGCAAAGATATTGCCTTGACCGTTTTATTCAAATCATGGGGATCATTCCAACTTTCATTGTCATAAAGAGCAAGATCTTCCAGGAGAGCCCATGATTGTTCCGCACTTAGATCACGTAGCTTACCACCGGCCGATTGGTCAATGGTTTGCCTCGTGGAGAGATTGATGTGGTCATAGAAGATTTGGACTTGGAGCCAAAGCTCTATGCCATGGTGAGGGACTTTTTGGAGTAAGTCCTTGAATCGAGTCCATGCCTCGTAGAGGGTTTCGCCTTGACGTTGTTGGAACATCAAGATATCATTCCTTAGCTTGGTAGTTCTTCCTGGTGGGAAAAAATGAGCGAGGAAACGAGTGGTGAGATCATCCCAAGAGGTGATGGATCCTGCGGGTAGACGCTCTAGCCATTGACTAGCTTGGTCCCGCAGAGAGAATTGAAAGAGACGTAGTCGGGTCGTCTCTTGAGTGGCAACATCAAGGTCTATGGAATCAACGATTCTGAGAAAGTCCTTGAGATGTTGATTAGGATCTTCGGAACGAAGTCCATGGAATGCGCATCCGCTTTGCACCAACCGGATGGTGTCGGATCGCAAGGGAGTGACATTGGCTCCTTGAGTGAGCTCAATGGTGTTTCGATAGCCATGGTGGCTAGGACGGGAGTAGTCTCCTAAGGTACGGGCTTTAGGAGGTGGGTGTTGTTGTGGTGGTGGGTTGTTGGGATCGAGGATATTACCACCTTACATGATGTCGGATGGTAATGGTTACGAACAAAGGAACGAAGAAAAAAGATAGACTAAAGAAAACCTAGAAAAATAAAATAAAAATCTCACTAGAAAGGAATCTAGTGAGTAGACCTAATAAAATAAAAATTCAACCTAAAAAATAACTATTCCCCGGCAACGGCGCAAAAAACTTGATGCGTGGTTTTGCGACCTTACAACAGGTTTTTACCTCTCGAGGGATCTCAAGAGGCTTGCAATCCCCACCAGGCAGTGTACCTGACCGATGTAGTATAGTGTAGTGGCAAGTACCGGGGGATTGATCGTTCTCTAGGGGAATAGTGTCGTTAGGATTGAAAAACTACTCTAATAGGTCTAAGGTTGAGGGAAGATTCTTTTTGTATTTTTATATTTTTTTATGAAAGCAAGTAAAATCTCGGGTTTGAAGGAGTGGGCGGAATTAGTTGCTAGTCAACTAACCCAAATAACTACAATTGCAATATAAAATAAAATAACTGAAAATGAAAAGGTTGTGGAACTTATATGGAGAGAAATGTGTTTACTTAGATTTCCTTACTCCCTAACTATCTTTTACCGGTTGATTAGTGTGTATTAATTGCGTGGATGACGGGTGTATTCCTTAATACCAATTGTGGGGTGGCGTACGTACTTCCCCAACTCTATAAGCTCCTACTTCACTCCTATGTCGAGCCGGCTAAGAAGCTCCTAGCATGGGATCACTAGAATTCGCTCATGCATTAAATACAACCATAAAAACCTTAGTACGCATTGGTTCATGTTTCTTAAGACGTTCAAGCAAGTTACCGTATAGGAGGTTAGCCAGTTTTCTTAAGCCTAACATCGATAAACAATCATCCAATACAATTAATAACACACCAACAACCAATAATCAATAGTTAGGTTTCATTAGATCTAAGCAAACACAAGATAAATCTAGCCTAGCATGTTAATTAAAAGACAAGAATAAGATATAATCAAACAACACATAGACATATTGAATGATTAATTAATTACTTATCTTCAATTAAACATGGGAGATCCAAGGGTATAAAACCCTTAAAAATGGCAGAAAATTCATCTTAGGGTTTCTCCTCACAAAGTTGCACACTAATGACTAAAAATTGCAAAACTATATATAGAATTTAGGGGCTGACGGTTTCACGTTGTAGGAGGTGACGCCGTCACCTTGTCGCGGCTAGGGTTCCCGGATGGTCTTCCTGACGCCGTCCCTCTTTAATCCTCCAAAATCCGCTCTGGCGCGTCAAGGGTTGACGTCGTCAAAATTGTGCTTGACGCCGTCTCTCTTTAACTTAAACCGTGACGGCCTTGATCACCTTAAAGGGTGACGCCGTCAGACTTCCTTTGTAAAACTTTCTGGCGCGTCACGTGTATTTGTCATATCCACCTCTTTTGCCAAGCCGTGACGCCGTCAGGAGCAATCCTTGACGCCGTCACGTGTACTTTTCCAGCAGCTTTGGAGACTTTATCGTTTTCTTCACTTTTATGCTCCAAAAACGTCCAAAATGCTTCCTTTTCCAGATTTCTTCTCCAAAGTACCTAAAATGACAAAAGGAACGATTTAGGGCAATATTTGATCAAATAAATACGATTTAGGGCTTAAATGACCCCCTAAAAGCGGTACACTTTTCGCTTCATCATGCTGTTAGTGCAAGCAGTCTCTGTTACACCTATATCCTGAGAAGGTACTAGTTATGTAAATAATATGTATTGTATATTATAAGTTATGTGTGGTGAGTTAGCTAAATAAATTAATGTGAGGGCATTATAGAAAGAATGAAACTAGAAGGGCTAAGATTGCCAGATGGGCAAAGTTTATTAGTTAAAATACCATAGCCTAGATAATTTTAGAAAAGTCCAGGACTTTCTTCTTGGTCATTTGTGAAGATCGGATTTTAAGAGAAAAAGAGGAGGGAAGAGCAAGTTGGCAATAAAGCTCAAATTACCATTGTGAAGTGATCAAAGAAGCCTTGAGAACCCTTAATTGTTGTCTTTTCTTCAAGTAAGTGTTCTTCCCCAAATTAAGGAATTAGGGTTCATGTATGATATTTGATCATAATGATCAAGGGTTGATAATTCATGATTTATTAGTTAATTAGTCTCTAATTTGAGATGATTTTGATATAGGAAGCAAGTAAGAAGTGGGGAAGCTATTATTAGTGTGATTGTGCTTAAGAATCAAGGTAAGTACATTGGTTATAACATGTCTTTGTTAGCTTTATCATATTTTGGTATGATAATGGTTTATGTGTTAGCTTTATCATGTTTGTTTACATGATAATGGTGAAGGATAGGGTATAGGGTGCGTTAGCTAGTATGGATCCATCACTAGGTGTAGCTTAGTTAGTCGTTGGGCTAACTATGGGATGAGGTTCAACCTTATGGGTTGATCGTGTTTAGGTCGACTATGTCGATGAGAGGTAAGTGCCCCTATATCGCTAGCTTAACTAGTGGTTAGACTAGTTATGGTTATATATGATGTTTAGCTTGTTATGCCATGTACTTACTAAGCGTTTCGCTTACATGTTTAGTTGTAATGTTTTCTTGATAGGTACCGAAGGATCGAGCAAAGGTAAAGATAAGGTTATGTGATTATGTAGTAGTAGCTTTGTACTTGAAGAAGATAGTTTAGAAGATCGGAACTCTTTTGGACCAAGCATATTGAAGTTGGAAGCCCCAAGTGTTCTTTTGTGTCGTGGGTACACTTCTTTTTATATGGTTATTTTGTTAGTTCACGGTCTTGTGGTCATATATGGTCTTTGTTCATGTTTAGGCCAAGGGTTAAGTTTGTGTTAAGTTATGATGTTCATATGGTGTCTAAGTTAGAACTTGTATGGTTATAGTACTCATTAAGGGGTGTTTGGTATAAGCATGTTTCTACCCATTTTGAGATGTTAACGGGTCATGTATGCATGGAACGCTTTTGATATGTTAAGTTAATGGTTATGGTCAAGTTATTTGTGAATTGGTAGTAGTATAAATGGTCTTGTAGTGTAATGGGTCATTTTGGGTATTAATGCATAACCCGTCCAATTTTGAGGTACTATTACGGGTGGTCAAACGGGTGATGTTTTTGCATGAAATTAATCTTACGGACATACTAAAGGATTATGGAAAGTTTCGTCAAGTTTCGAGTCCGGGAGGTCGGGTTTCCAGCCGAGGATTTTGATTATGCATATTTGGGACAGTAGGGTCTGTCCAGGATTTCTGTGGTGCAGGGTAGATACGGCGCATCTCCTTTGAGATACGGCGTATCAGGTGATGCGGCGCATCTCTTTTTGGGATATGGCGCATCGTAGCTATTTTCTTGAACTTTTCTGTCTTAGTGGGTCGATGCGGTGTATCTAATTCAATAGATGCGGCGTATCCGAGTTTAGGATAATACGGCGTATCACTTCAGATTGATACGGCGTATTGTCTCTCAGCTTTGATGCGGCGTATCCCTGAAAAGGATACGGCGTATCTTGGTCTCAGAAGGGTTGTCAGGTTGTGTTAGAAAATTTAGTGAAATGTTTTGAAGGGTCTTCGATTATATGTTCTTGCAAGTATGTTTAAAAAGGTTAAATGTTATAGGTTTTGGTCATTCAATGAAGAAATTGTATGAGTCCGTTTTAGTCAATCGTTTCCGCGTATAAAGTTCAAAATTTTTGGTATAAGTGGTCACGGGGCGTTACAACTTGGTATCAGAGCTTCGGTCTAAGAGATTTAGGATTTCCCCTTAGGATTTCCTAGACTTAGGCCTTGTGTAGACGCGTTTAGTATCGGTGTTTGTTATTTGTGTATTGTTTGGGTGATTTCGGGAACACATATGTTAAGTATTTTTATGACTACGCCTGGCCACCGTAGTGATAAAAATATGACACATATGTGAGATTGAAATCATTTAGGCTATACATGGATGATAAACTCTAGGGTGTTTAGTATAATGATAGATATGTCATTCATGCATCGACTATGATTGTGACTTTGCTTAATAATGTGAATTGTTAAATTTCAGTTAGTAGAAAAGATGGCGAATATCCGAAATAAGGATGTGTTAAGGACGACCTCCTCCCGCCATGATGATGATGATTCAAATGATGAGGGAAATTCTAGTAGTGTCAAGTCAATACCACTACCGGAAAATCTTAACCCTAAAAGTTTTACGAAAGATGAGTTGAAAGAATTGGACGTTTTGGTGACTGATAGGGTAGGAAGGGCTATTGAGAAAGTTATGCCCTATTATGTCGACAAAACAACCGAGAATTTACAAAAAATATTTCAAGAGGAGATTGAGAAGCTTAAGAAGAGTGGGGAATTAGTGAATGACTCGAATGCTAGACCCGGTGTAGGGAAGGAGAAATCCAATTATCGTGACTTCACTGCTTGTGCTCCACCCACATTTACAGGGACTCTCGATCTGTTAAAGAGTTCTAGATGGATTACTGATATAGAAGGGGCTTTTCGTACGAGTCGTTGTGTAGAAGAGGATAAGGTGAACTTTGCTACTAATTACCTTCGTGAACGGGCTAAAGTATGGTGGGAAGGCAAGTCAAACGAGAAAGGTAGTGCTTGGAGAGAATCGTGCACGTGGGATCAATTTAAGGAAGTGTTCATGAAAGAGTATGCTCCCGCGGAGGAAATTGATAAGATAAAAGAAGCTTTCCATTCCCTTGTGCAAACTGATGAATCGGTGAATGAGTTGTGGGGAAAGTTTTGTGACATGGTACAATATTGCCCGGAGTATCTTAACAACGAGAGGCTTAAAGTTGATAAATTTCAAAGGATGCTCAAGGATGAAATTCGTATGATAGTGTCACCTTTCAAGTACGCAGACATGGAGGATCTTCTAAGCAGGGCACGTACTCGTGAAGCAGACTTGGATAGAATGAAAGGCAAAGAGAAGAAGGATTTAAAAAGGAAGCAAGATCATCCATCAACATTTAGTAAGCGAGGCAGGTTCGATTTCACAAGGAAGGACA
Organism: Artemisia tridentata subsp. tridentata; assembly: GCA_021014915.2. Lineage (NCBI taxonomy): Eukaryota > Viridiplantae > Streptophyta > Magnoliopsida > Asterales > Asteraceae > Artemisia > Artemisia tridentata. Next base: position 112,953,941 of record CP139507.1, read on the forward strand.
ACACGGGGAAGTTACCTCCTAAGTGCAATAGGTGCGGTAAGAACCATGTGGGAGAATGTAAATCCGGGATGAAGGGATGTTATAAATGTGGGGATACTAGCCATATTAGCAAGGATTGCACCAAGCCTTTGATAATATGTTATGGGTGCAACGAAGAAGGACATAAGGTAAGTGAATGTCCTAAGGCCAATCCTAAGCAAGCGAAGTCGTTTAAACCGATTAAAGGAGAAAAGATTGAGGTTCCGAGGCCTACAGCTCGTGTTTATCAGATGAGTGCCGAAGAAGCGAAGTCGGGTTCAGATGTTGTCACAGGTATAATTCTCGTTAATTCTAAACCCGCTCGTGTTTTGTATGACTCTAGTGCAAGCGTGTCCTTTGTATCTTATAACTTTAGTAAAGAATTGTCCACCCCGTTAGATAAGCTTCCAATACCTGTAGAAGTTGAAATCGCCGATAGTAAAGTTGTGGTAGTGTCAAATGTGTATCGTGATGTAGAAATAGAGATCGATGAGAATGTTTTTAGGATCGATTTAATCCCCATAATGCTTGGAGAGTTTGATATTATTGTTGGCATGGATTGGCTTAACAAACACAATGTCGCCATTCTATGCAAACAAAAGATTGTTAGAGTTGTGAATCCTAGTGGTCGAGAAATGATGATTTATGGTGATAAGAGGGAAGGCGAGTTAAAACTTTGTTCCGTAATGAAGGCTAGAAAATATCTATCACGTGGTTGTCTAGCCTTTATGGCACACGTGGTAGATACGAGTTTTGAGAAGAGAAGTATCGACGATTTTCCGATTGTTAATGAATTCCGTGATGTATTTCCGGAAGATTTACCAGGTATTCCACCTGACAGACAAGTTGAGTTCCGTATTAATCTCATTCCGGGTACTACTCCTATTGCCAAAACTCCTTATCGTCTTGCTCCATCCGAAATGAAGGAGTTAATGAGTCAACTCCAAGAGTTACTTGACAAGGGTTTTATTCGCCCAAGTAGCTCACCATGGGGAGCTCCGATTCTATTTGTTAAAAAGAAAGACGGTAGTATGCGGATGTGCATTGATTACCGTGAATTGAACAAAGTCACGGTGAAAAATGTATACCCATTACCAAGAATCGATGACCTCTTTGATCAACTTCAAGGTGCGCGATGGTTTTCAAAGATTGATCTTCGTTCGGGATATCATCAGTTGAAGGTTCGAGAAGAAGATATTCCTAAGACGGCTTTTAGGACCCGTTATGGACATTACGAGTTTACGGTTATGCCTTTTGGTCTCACGAACGCGCCTGCGGTTTTCATGGATCTCATGAACCGTGTATGTAGACCGATGTTGGATAAATTCGTTATAGTGTTCATCGATGATATCCTTATCTATTCTAAGAGTAAGGAAGAGCATGAACTACATCTGCGAGAAATACTTGAAGCATTGAGAAAAGAAAGATTGTATGCTAAGTTCTCAAAGTGCGAATTCTGGTTGCAAGAAGTTCAGTTCCTTGGTCATGTTATTAATCCCAATTGTATTAAAGTTGATCCGTCAAAGGTCGAGGCCGTGATGAATTGGCAAGCGCCGAAGAACGTTGGTGAAATTCGAAGTTTTCTAGGACTCGCGGGTTATTATCGACGGTTTATTCAAGACTTCTCCAAAATTTCATCTTCGTTAACCGAACTCACCAAGAAGAATGTTCCTTTTGTGTGGGGTGAGAAGCAAGAAGAAGCCTTCCGTACTTTACGAAAGAGGTTGTGTGAAGCACCGATCTTAGTATTACCGGAGGGAACCGAAGACATGGTGGTCTATAGTGATGCATCTTATTCCGGTCTTGGATGTGTTCTTATGCAAAGGGGTAAAGTGATTGCTTACGCTTCAAGACAACTAAAGAAGCACGAAGAGAAATATCCGACTCATGATCTTGAATTTGCGGCCGTAGTCTTTGCCTTGAAGATTTGGAGGCACTATCTATATGGTGTGAAGTTCATAATTTACACCGACCATAGAAGTCTTCAGTATTTCCTTGATAAGAAAGATCCGAATATGAGGCAACGTAGGTGGTTAGACTTGTTGAAGGATTATGATTGTGAAATTCGCTACCATCCGGGTAAGGCGAATATTGTAGCGGATGCGCTAAGTCGTCAGGGCCGAAGTGATGTTACTCGGATTCACTCCTTGAGAATGATTATCACATCTGATCTTTTCGACAGAATTAAGTTAGCTCAGGAGGAAGCGCTAAAAGAAGAGAATCAAGAGAAAGAACATATCACTTCTCACATTCCTCATCTCGAAGAAGATAGTCGAGGGATTAAGACACGATATGGAAGGGTTTACATTCCTTTTCGAAGCAACATTAAAGAATTACTCATGGAAGAAGCCCATAAGTCGAAGTATTCTATTCATCCGGGAGCTACGAAAATGTACCTTGATTTGAAAAGAAACTATTGGTGGCCGGGTATGAAAAGAGATTGTGTGAAGTACGTAGAAAGATGCTTAACTTGTTTGAAGGTGAAAGCTGAACACCAAAAGCCGTATGGAAAAGTGCAACCCTTAGACATTCCAGTTTGGAAGTGGGAGAAGATTACTATGGACTTCATCAAGAAATTGCCAAAGACGAAAAAGAAGAATGATACCATTTGGGTAGTAGTCGATCGTTTGAATAAGAGTGCACATTTTATTTCGATTAGGGAGAATATGCCTGTTCATAAATTAGCGAAGGTTTATGTTAATGAGATAGTCGCGCGTCATGGGGTACCTATATCTATAGTCTCCGATAGAGACGGGCGTTTCACTTCAAATTTTTGGCAAGATTTCCAAGAAGAGTTAGGTACGAAACTTCATATGAGCACAGCTTTTCATCCTCAAACCGATGGGCAAAGTGAGAGGACGATTCAAACTTTAGAAGATATGCTTCGAGCTTGCATGATCGACTTTGGAGGTAATTGGGACGACCATTTACCCCTAGTTGAATTCGCCTACAATAATAGTTATCATGCTAGTATAGGCATGCCACCCTATGAAATGCTCTATGGAAGAAAGTGTAGGACGCCCGTATGTTGGGAAGAAGTGGGAAGGAGGGAATTGGCTAGCACGGATATAGTGTTGGCAACGACGGAAAAAGGTTGAGATGATTCGAGCAAGACTTAAGGCGGCACAAGATAGGTGGAAAAGTTATGCCGATAATCAAAGAAGGCCAATAGAATTCGAGGTAGGTGATATGGTTATGCTAAAAGTTTCTCCGTGGAAGGGCGTTTTTAGGTTTAAAAACAAAGGGAAATTAAGTCCGCGGTTTATAGGGACGTTTAAAATTTTGAAACGTGTTGGCGAGGTGGCTTATGTGTTGGAATTGCCCGAAGAAATGAGAGGTATTCATAATACTTTCCATGTGTCGTACTTGAGGAAATGTTTAGCGGATGAGGCTAGTGTGGTCACGTTAGACGATATAGAAATTGATCCAGAATTGATTTCACAAAAGGATGAACCGGAAGCGATCTTAGGAAGGAAAGTGAGGCAACTTCGAAACAAAGAAATTCCGTTAGTAAAGGTGCAATGGAGACATCGTAAAGGTACAAGCATTAGATGGGAGCTAGAGGAGAAGATGAGGAAGGAGTATCCTCATTTATTTCAAGAGTAGATTTCGAGGACGAAATCTTATTTTAAGGAGGGGAGAATTGTTACACCCATATCCCGATAAGGTACTAGTTATGTAAATAATATGTATTGTATATTATAAGTTATGTGTGGTGAGTTAGCTAAATAAATTAATGTGAGGGCATTATAGAAAGAATGAAACTAGAAGGGCTAAGATTGCCAAATGGGCAAAGTTTATTAGTTAAAATACCATAGCCTAGATAATTTTAGAAAAGTCCAGGACTTTCTTCTTGGTCATTTGTGAAGATCGGATTTTAAGGGAAAAGGAGGAGGGAAGAGCAAGTTGGCAATAAAGCTCAAATTACCATTGTGAAGTGATCAAAGAAGCCTTGAGAACCCTTAATTGTTGTCTTTTCTTCAAGTAAGTGTTCTTCCCCAAATTAAGGAATTAGGGTTCATGTATGATATTTGATCATAATGATCAAGGGTTGATAATTCATGATTTATTAGTTAATTAGTCTCTAATTTGAGATGATTTTGATATAGGAAGCAAGTAAGAAGTGGGGAAGCTATTATTAGTGTGATTGTGCTTAAGAATCAAGGTAAGTACATTGGTTATAACATGTCTTTGTTAGCTTTATCATATTTTGGTATGATAATGGTTTATGTGTTAGCTTTATCATGTTTGTTTACATGATAATGGTGAAGGATAGGGTATAGGGTACGTTAGCTAGTATGGATCCATCACTAGGTGTAGCTTAGTTAGTCGTTGGGCTAACTATGGGATGAGGTTCAACCTTATGGGTTGATCGTGTTTAGGTCGACTATGTCGATGAGAGGTAAGTGCCCCTATATCGCTAGCTTAACTAGTGGTTAGACTAGTTATGGTTATATATGATGTTTAGCTTGTTATGCCATGTACTTACTAAGCGTTTCGCTTACATGTTTAGTTGTAATGTTTTCTTGATAGGTACCGAAGGATCGAGCAAAGGTAAAGATAAGGTTATGTGATTATGTAGTAGTAGCTTCGTACTTGAAGAAGATAGTTTAGAAGATCGGAACTCTTTTGGACCAAGCATATTGAAGTTGGAAGCCCCAAGTGTTCTTTTGTGTCGTGGGTACACTTCTTTTTATATGGTTATTTTGTTAGTTCACGGTCTTGTGGTCATATATGGTCTTTGTTCATGTTTAGGCCAAGGGTTAAGTTTGTGTTAAGTTATGATGTTCATATGGTGTCTAAGTTAGAACTTGTATGGTTATAGTACTCATTAAGGGGTGTTTGGTATAAGCATGTTTCTACCCATTTTGAGACGTTAACGGGTCATGTATGCATGGAACGCTTTTGATATGTTAAGTTAATGGTTATGGTCAAGTTATTTGTGAATTGGTAGTAGTATAAATGGTCTTGTAGTGTAATGGGTCATTTTGGGTATTAATGCATAACCCGTCCAATTTTGAGGTACTATTACGGGTGGTCAAACGGGTGATGTTTTTGCATGAAATTAATCTTACGGACATACTAAAGGATTATGGAAAGTTTCGTCAAGTTTCGAGTCCGAGAGGTCGGGTTTCCAGCCGAGGATTTTGATTATGCATATTTGGGACAGTAGGGTCTGTCCAGGATTTCTGTGGTGCAGGGTAGATACGGCGTATCTCCTTTGAGATACGGCGTATCAGGTGATGCGGCGCATCTCTTTTTGGGATATGGCGCATTGTAGCTATTTTCTTGAACTTTTCTGTCTTAGTAGGTCGATGCGGCGTATCTAATTCAATAGATGCGGCGTATCCGAGTTTAGGATAATACGGCGTATCACTTCAGATTGATACGGCGTATTGTCTCTCAACTTTGATGCGGCGTATCCCTGAAAAGGATACGGCGTATCTTGGTCTCAGAAGGGTTGTCAGGTTGTGTTAGAAAATTTAGTGAAATGTTTTGAAGGGTCTTCGATTATATGTTCTTGCAAGTATGTTTAAAAAGGTTAAATGTTATAGGTTTTGGTCATTCAATGAAGAAATTGTATGAGTCCGTTTTAGTCAATCGTTTCCGCGTATAAAGTTCAAAATTTTTGGTATAAGTGGTCACGGGGCGTTACAGTCTCGTTGGGGAGATTGTTAGTGCAAGCAATCTTGTTTGTTTTGATTGATGACAAACATGTAACTTGATACATAACGTAAAATTAATGTACAAGTTACTTGTAATCTTATTTTGTCTCAACATACATTCAACACCTCTCGAGTCCTCGTATGATACAACACAGGTTCGTGCATGTTTGTTATGTGGCATTATGATCAAATCCTTAACAAACCATTTAGAATGTTTAAAATACGGCTAGGTCATTAAGTATTTTAAAAAGACTAACCATTCTACTTAGAACCTCATTTCACATTTTGCATATACAAGTACTTTTACTTGTACATCATGTTTCCTAAGATTAATAGGATAAGTACACTTTAGGTGTCAAACTAACATGATACATATTGGTAAACATATATTAGTTAAGCTAGTATATACATAGGACATACATATATACATTTACATTATTTACATTTTAAGAATTAAAATGGAAATATGTTCATGACATCATTGCATACATCATTTAGATAACTTGTAGATTTAGAAAGATATTTTGGGAAGATCTTGAAGCAATGTAGTTGACTTTGTAAGATCTTAGCAAGATATGGTAAGATATGGAAAGATTTGTAAAGCTCTTAGCTGTCATGTCCCGGCGGAACCAAACAGCATAAAGGGCGGATCCCTTTATTTGGATCTGCCAAATCCGCGGGGCAAAATTCCTGTTGGCTATAAATAGCAGCCCATTGTTTATCCCACTTGAACACACATTCCCTCTACCCTTTGCATACATTTAGATCATTAGTAAACCATGTAGAAACACACATTAATCACCCTTTTCATAATGATCATAATGTTACTAACTTTCATTATGTTGTAAGCATATACTCGTAATGATCCTGTGAAGCAACCTCAGAGATCGTGAGTCATTGATGAGTGTCTAAATACTCATCATTTTATACCCATAATAGACACTGAAATGACCTAAAACACTGAATTATACTGCAGATATCATTGGTTTGTGTTTTATGTGTCTCAGGTACAAAAGGATCAAAAACAGGGTAAAAATAGACAAAACCGAGCACAAGATTGGAAAATCGTGAAAAGCCGAGGACGGGGACGGAATTTATGAGTTTGGTCCGGGAAATTGCTCTACTTGTCAAGAATAACCCTTGGAGATGATTTTCAAAAAATACAAGATTGGTCCCTGAAGTTTGAAACTTGGCAGCATTGGTCCTTGAATTTTCAGGAAATTACACAAATGGTCCCTAAAGCTAAATCCTAAACTCTAAACTAAAGCAACCATAACCGGATCCAAAAGAAAACAAAACCCATCCCATTTAACCCAATCCAACCCTTAACCCAGCCCACACCAACTCCACAAGCCCAATTTAAATAAATAAAACCCAACCCGTTCCTTCCCTTAACCAATACCAGGTTTGACTTGGTCAAACCTTTCTTCTAAACTAAATAACGTCCAAAACCATACCACCCCCTACCTCACCTCTGCACTTCCCCATGACCCATCACCTCAACCCTCCTCCTTCTTCTACACCCTACCTAACAAGCCAAGTGCATTTAATGCACTCCTCCCCCTCACACGTTAAACCCAAGTGGGTTTTACCCACTATATCTTTTCCCGCCAAAATGCTATCAAAGGCTAGGATTGATTAAAAGCCAAACCAATGAGTGGGATTTGCTCAGAAGGATGAGAGGATGCTTTTTGGATATCTACTTAAAGCCATGAAGACACACAAGAATAAATTGTCCCTGCTTTAGACCATTCGTAGTGTAATTTAATTTTAAAGTTAAAATTAGAATAAGCTTTAGGTTTAATCAATCTCAGGTTATTGTAATTTCATATTTCAGTTTCAAAAAGCTTTGTATCATTTTAGTTTTAACTCAAGTTCAAGTTTAAAGTTAAGTTATTTGATTCGAATCAGTTGTTACTTAAAGTTTAAAAGCTTTTATTTCATGTTCAATAAGCTCACATAAGCCTGTGAAAGCTTGTTGTGAGGTAATTGATGCTTAATTTAGTTAATTTCAACAAAAGTAGAAAAAGTAAAAAAAGCAACAATAAGCCAAAATCAGCAGTTGTGTGGAATAAGTTGTTCTGGAAAGCTTAAATTGGGTTTATAGCTTGGTTCTGACAAGCTAGGCTTATCTCTGATCTATTTCCTTTGTTCCATATTCCCACAGTTGTAAGCATTTTCAATTTTCTTTGCATTAATTTCTAAGTTACTGTTACATAGCTTCTTTATAGCTTATTTTAGCATTTATCTGCTTATTGGTAGTTTAAAAGTGTTTATTATCTGTTTTTAAAGTTTAGAATAGAAGTTGTTTTAATTTTTCTTAAAAACTCTATAAAAAGCCAAAAATAGCTTATTAGTGATAACTTATTCCTAGTGCTTAATTTCCTTTGATTTATGCTTTTCTAGACTTAACATAGCTTAATTAATATTTGTCTTTCCAAGTTATAGCTTTAAATAATCTGTCTTAGTTTAAAAACCAACACAAACCTTCATTAAGGACTGTTTGGTTCTATGGGTCAAAATGGGTAATTTTGGTGTTCCACTGTACATTTGCCATAAGCTCAGCTTTGATCTTGCTTAAAATAGTCTACATAAGTTGTTTTCAAGTAATTTAGAGTTAATTTAATAGTTTTATAGATTTGAGTGGATTGTGCAAAATCTAAAAACCTAACTGATCAAATAAGCCACAAGCTAATTTGGAACTTGTCTCTAGCATTTCTGTAATCCCTTTAGTCCATTTAGTGAACACATAAAAGAATCCCTTTGGTTTGTGTACATCTGCACACAACCTGATCAGCAACTCATTAGTAAGCCTACAAATTAGATTTTCAGGTTTTTATAGATTTTCTTTGATTTTTAATTTACATAAGATAGATTTTAATTAAATAATCTTCTGCACAGTTAAAATATAGCTGCTAATCTACTTATTTCATAATTTTTCATAATTTTTGGAATTTTTCATAAGTACTTTTTATAGGCTTGAAAAAGCCTGAATCTCCCCTGCACCACCTAGTTTATCAGCAGACCTCAGGTGGTTTTTGGCTTATTTGTGCTTATCAGCTTATCGTTATAGCTTTTTATTGAATCCTTAGCTTATTTATAGTCATATCAGTCCCTAGTAGCTTATTCTAGCTCACTTATAGCTTATAGCTTATTAACTAAATTCCTAGTTCTAAAAAAAACTTAAAAACCTTACTGTTGAGATAAGCAGCTTAATAGCAGCTTATTTAATAAGTTCTAAAAATATTCCCTTTTTTAAAGTTGGTTAATATTAGCTTAAAAATAAGTAGCAAAAAGAAAATTAGAAAAAAAATAAGTTTTGGAAAAAAGTCAGTGCTGGGATTCGAACCCTGGCCACCCAGCTCACCACACACACACACTACCACTCTGCCCTTGGGACTTTTTCGTTTAAGTTTACATTCCATAGCTATTTAACCAGTTTTGTCAGTTTAAGCTTATACGATTCATTTAGCTTATTTGTAGCTTATTAAAAATAAGCTGGCACCTCTTTTTTATTTTTCCTAGACTTGTTTTAGCATAAAGTAATTTCACAAAAATTTCCAGAATTTTTAGAATAGTTTTAATATTTTTTATGCATTTTTCTTTTTAAAACAGTTTTTAATTCATAATAAAAAATATAAAAGTCAGAAAAATATAAATCTTTTTTCTAAAATTTTCTTTTGTAATTTAGAACTTAAGAAAAATAATTTTACACTTGTAGGATTAGTTTTCTAATATTTTGGTTTTAATCCCGTTTTAGAATTTCCGTTTCGCGTTTTTTATATAAATTGTGTTAAACTTAATTTTCCCGTGAGAATTTGTTTCTCATTTGTTAATTAGAATTAAAAAAAATCAAAAATTCCATATCCCAAATATCAGTCACTCTAAATCCAAACCTCTAACGATTGCCCATTCACACCTCGTTGGGACACGACCCGGGTAATCACTTACCCGGTATCACACATATCACAACGTGAGTTTTTGCAAGTTAGCCTTTTTCCTAAAGGGTTAATTTGTCTTTATTCACGCGTATCCGTCTGATATTTTTATATATACACTTTTCCAACGGATCAGTCATCATCATAGCATACTTCCTGATCCACCATGAAGGTTAGGAGATCTTGAAGTCATCATCCACCAAAGTATTCCAACATATGAAGATTCAAGGGCACTTGACATCCTCAATGATTGAAGACTTCTTATTCAAGAAGTTCATGTAGATTCCATATGCATATATGAAGATCCATCACAACAAGTTTAGGGAGCTTGTAATCTTCATCCATTGAAGGCTTCCTATCAATGGAAGTTCATTTAGATTAGTCATTCATATCCATGACCCATTTATGTCATGGATCATCATTGTAATCTATTTTTACTAGATTAGATGATTTATGTGTTTGTGCCATAAAACACAAGGTTTCTATGTTGGGCCATAAAACATAGCGGGAGTGGTTGTACCCTTGTAAAAGAACTAGCGGGAGTGGTTGTACCATTGTAAAAGAACTCGACATCTAGCTTAGTGTCGAAAAAGGTGTAAGCGACGTCAGGTTGGTTATACCTCGAACTAGAACCCGGTATTTAGCTTTGTACCGGAAAAAGTGTAAGCGACGATTGTAAGGTTTTCTCCGCCGAGAAGGGAGCTTGTTGATCTAGTGAAGTAACTCTCGAGTTGGGTACTCGGGGAGTGGAGTAGGGCGGAGAGGAGCTCCGTGACCGAACCACTATAAATCATCGTGTTCGATTTGCGCTTTCTTTTACTTACTACTTTACTTTTATGTTTGCTTTATGTGATTGCTTGTGTTGTGATTAGTTGATGATACTTGTGTGACAACATGTTTTAACTTATGCAAGTTATAAACATCTTTCATATTAGAACAAGCTTAAACGGATATTTGATACAACAAGTTTTAAGATTTTAAAATGGGAACGTATTCACCCCCTCTACGTTTTTTACAATTGGTATTAGAGCCTCGTGGCTCTTATTTTCAGAACAAATGGTTTTTAAATAGAGTACGATCCATGTATCAAATTACCATTGAAGCGGAATATAATATGAAAAATGTTTCGCTAAGTATACTTAGAAATTTTGTTGTTAGATGTTACTTTGTATCCAAGCTTGAAGATATCCTTGAAAAATAAAAAAGAAAAGATTTCTTAAAAGGATTGAGTGTCAAATTGTGTGCGTAAAGCTAGTTTACGAAAAACACGGGTTTTAAAGGAGCGTTTGGGATAACTATTAATTTAGTTGAAAAATCTCTTCGTAAATATTTAGATAAGTCACATCAGTAGAAATAATGTTAAATAAGTATATTGTAAGTTTACTATCTAATCTAGTAAGTCCCACACACTTTCTCTATGTCAAAATACTAGTTTTGTTGAATCTGGTACAGAGACCGCGGAACCAAATCACATAAAGGATGGACCCCTTGATTTGGTTCCGCCAAATCCGTCTGTATGGTATGCAGTTTTTGTCCAACTTCAAAAATTCATAACTAATTAACCGTAAGTCCGTAGGAGTCGCGCCACCTATCATTTTGAAGGGAATTAAGTCTACTTTCATTTAAAAATAATCTCATGTCTTAATCTAAATTGAAGTAGGAAAAACAAATCAAATACTACAACCTATTCAAAATATTAAGTTTCATTTTGACACAGTAACTTAAACTTTTGAGTCGGGTAATGTAAGTTGGTATCCTTTGAACATTGATATGATTTCTTTTGAAACTAAAGAATTTGGTTTATATAAAGGAAACAAATCAAGCTTGGTATACATCGTCATATTTAAACACAAAGTGACGAAAAGTATATTTTTTATGCTATGTGACTACTTGTTCTAGTTGTTTACATACATGTTGTTTGCTTGTTGATAGGTGTGATTGTACTTGTTTATTTGTAATACATAAGTGTCTTGCCATGATACTTATTTGCTTGTTTATCAATTGCTTATTTTATACATAATAGGACATTTGCTAGATATTGTGCAATAAGTTGATAAACTGTGTTTGTTTCACTTATAGACTTAGATATTTTTTTTGCATATGTTATGTGAAAACCTTGTATAACTTACTTAGGAATGAGAACTAAGTGAAACTAGTTTAGTGTCTTGAAAAGTATTGTCTTGCACAAACTTTAGCTCAAGTGTTAAAATGTGTAAACATGTAGTATCTTTGAAAAAGGTGTTTGGTTCATTTGCTTCTAATCATGATGTTTAATGTATTTGTCTTGTCATAGGATATAAACTTATCTTTGAATGATCATGTGAACTAACCGTGACAATGCAGGACGATAACATTTTGATGTTATCAAGTTTCCCTGTTTAAGCCACTGTTTGGCTTAACATCCATTTATGGTAAGTTATTATCACCAGATTGATCTATGTGCAAATGTGTATTAGAACATGTGTTTTTGGTTTTAATCAATCACAAATAAGTAGTTGCATATGTTTTAGGACAATCCTCGGGAATTGAACGGGTATCGGGGATTTTGACATGTCCTCTGTTAAGAATTTCCATTTGGCAGAAATGGCGGAACCAAATTTATGGTTCCGTCTGTTGAGATCTTTGGCTCCGCCTAAAATCAACTCATGAATTCCGCGGAACCAAAAACTGGGCTCCGCCTTTGTTATAACTTGGTTCCGCCAGAACTAACAGCTAGTTTTTCAAATTTTTGTTTAATCCCTCACTTGAGATCAGTCACTTATATCACTAGGATTATGTTCATTGATGTTCACTCAAATTAGGATTAGGACATCTCACTTGCAACTATAGGATAATCATCTCTAACCATACTTTCAAATTTCACAAAAAGGATCCAAGATACCTTTCTCCGTAAAGGAATCCGAAAATTTGTTCCTTGCAGTCCGTAGACCACTGATCATTTATGATCATTACACACATTCAATGCATCCATCTGTCCTTTACTTGTCCATTAACTTGATTTGTAAATTGACAATTCCCTAACTAATCCAGACTCACTGTTGGCAAAAATATCATAGATCACAAGTTTTACTTATGACTATAGATATTGTCTTGCATCCACATGTGTTACCTTACTTGGCTAACATGTCATTCTTCAAGACGATTAAGATTTACATCGAGTCATAACTCACACTTAAGTTATAGATGTATTATCAAGTCTTGCTATCCTTGAATGCTATCAAATCTAAACAAAGTAGGATTGACAACTTAAGTATTTCCTCCGAAATATTCAAGTAAATTTGACTTACAATCGTAGTCATTAAAATTCACATCCGAAAGAATCAACACTCAAGTATTTTAACAACATATGTTGAAACACTTATCCTATCACCCAAGTACACTTGTACTTTCATCATCACCCCATCACATTCACATCTGTCTCAGGCCCTAAGCCTCAAATCACATCACCCACTAGTCGTACCAACAAAAGGATCACAAGAATTAGTCTTTGTTGTCTTTAACATCCATGAAAACCTAAGTACTCCCATAGCACAACAAACCCCTCAACTCCACAATCCTTACCATCATTTGAATCCATTGAGTGTATTGCTCAAAAAGCCCTTTTTCCAAACACTCGTATCAAATCAAGTGTGCGTTAAACAAATTCAACCATACTTTATCACCTATAGGATTAGAACCTTCACCATCAAATGAGCATGATGCTCACATTCAATGTTTATCATTGCTCACTAGGTTTAAGTTGTACAACTGTCACAAGTTATCAAAGTATTGGTAATACTTTGTCATTAAACTTCTGCGTAAGTTTCATTAAACCTTAAATCAATATTTTAACAACATATGCTAAAATACAAATTTCAAAGACAACCTCATCCCAAGTGACAATGAATCTTGAGGAGTATACATAAGAAACTCAAGTGAATTCCTCTTGTCTTCATCCAGTAAATGTAGGATAGGTCGATACAACTCAAACTCTTTGAGTTCACATCTTTATTTAGGAAAACATGATGCCTAAGAAATCGTGCGTTTAGTATCTTGTTAAAAGGATAATGTATATCCTATGCATCATTCTCTCCTTGCAACATGAACGGTTGTGTTAAAAAAGATTTCATTACACCTCATTGGGTAAATGATCTTAAACAAACATCTGCAAGTTCTGTGAACTAGAGCTTCCCCACCATCGTGTCATACTTGTTTTCATAAGCATGATAATCTTACTTGTTGAAAGATACTTTATGTATCTATCTCCTTTCAAGTATATGTCATAACCAAGCCTTGCTCAAATCTTGCGCACACACAAGATCTATTAAAGTTGGTAACTTTACTTAGATTCTTGTTCCAAAGAACTTTCTTGAGAACGTTCTCAATTTAACATATTCCATTATCAAACGCAAACACAGTTCTTGGTCTTAGACGATCAAATCACTTTCATAACACATACTCAACATAAAAGATGTTATCCATTAGATCATGTTATAACCTTATTTGGATCCGCCAAATCCGCGGGGCAAAATTCATGTTGGCTATAAATAGCAGCCCATTGTTTACCCATTGTTCATCCCACTTGAACACACATTCCCTCTACCCTTTGCATACATTTAGATCATTAGTAAACCATGTAGAAACACACATTAATCACCATTTTCATAATGATCATAATGTTACTAACTTTCATTATGTTGTAAGCATATACTCGTAATGATCCTGCGAAGCAACCTCAGAGATCGTGAGTCATCATCATAGCATACTTCCTGATCCACCATGAAGGTTAGGAGATCTTGAAGTCATCATCCACCAAAGTATTCCAACATATGAAGATTCAAGGGCACTTGACATCCTCAATGATTGAAGACTTCTTATTCAAGAAGTTCATGTAGATTCCATATGCATATATGAAGATCCATCACAACAAGTTTAGGGAGCTTGCGATCTTCATCCATTGAAGGCTTCCTATCAATGGAAGTTCATTTAGATTAGCCATTCATATCCATGACCCATTTATGTCATGGATCATCATTGTAATCTATTCTTACTAGATTAGATGATTTATGTGTTTGTGCCATAAAACACAAGGTTTCTATGTTGGGCCATAAAACATAGCGGGAGTGGTTGTACCCTTGTAAAAGAACTAGCGGGAGTGGTTGTACCCTTGTAAAAGAACTCGACATCTAGCTTAGTGTCGGAAAAGGTGTAAGCAACGTTAGGTTGGTTCTACCTCGAACTAGAACCCGGTATTTAGCTTTGTACCGGAAAAAGTGTAAGCGACGATTGTAAGGTTTTCTCCGCCGAGAAGGGAGCTTGTTGATCTAGTGAAGTAACTCTCGAGTTGGGTACTCGGGGAGTGGAGTAAGGCGGAGAGGAGCTCCGTGACTGAACCACTATAAATCATCATGTTCGGTTTGCGCTTTCTTTTACTTACTACTTTACTTTTATGTTTGCTTTATGTGATTGCTTGTGTTGTGATTAGTTGATGATACTTGTGTGAAAACATTTTTTAACTTATGCAAGTTATAAACATCTTTCATATTAGAACAAGCTTAAACGGATATTTGATACAACAAGTTTTAAGATTTTAAAACGGGAACGTATTCACCCCCTCTACGTTTTTTACAAGTGCGTTCCGACTGCCCGTTGGTCTGAGGATGAAACGCCGTACTAAACTTGAGTTGAGTACCCCAAGCCTTATGTAATCCCTTCTAGAAATGTGAAGTAAACCGAGGTTCTCTGTCAGATATAATAGCTGTCGATGTGTTATGTAAACGAACAATCTCCTGCTGAAACTTTTTGGCCAACTTACTAACCGAATAGTCCTTCCGAATGGGCAGAAAATGGGCGGATTTGGTTAAACGATCAACAACCACCCAGATAGCATCATGCTTCTGAAGAGTACGAGGTAAGCCTGTAACAAAATCCATAGAGATCTGATCCCACTTCCAAGTAGGAATATCTAAAGGCTGTAAAAGACCACTAGCACGCTGATGTTCGATCTTAACCTGCTGACAGGTCATACACTTAGCCACAAACATAGCCACGTCCTGCTTCATACCGTTCCACCAGAAATGCTGCTTCAAATCCCTATACATCTTAGTAGAACTCGGATGAATAGTAAAAAGAGAACTGTGTGCCTCGGATAACACAGCTTCTCGAAGCGAAGGATCATCAGGAACACATAAACGATCACCAAACCACACAATCCCATCATTATCAACCCGAAACTCCGTCTGTCTACCTTCCTCAAGGTTTTGAACAATAGACCACAGTTCACCATCATCTTTCTGAGCTTCTTTAATTCATAGCATAAGGTTAGACTCAACCTTCAGACTAGCCCAGTAACCATCACATCCACGAACACACAACTCAACCTCCATGAGTTCTAAGTCATTTAGTATCCTAGGCTCGATCTCAAGACTAGCAATCATCCCCGACTTTCTACTAAGCGCGTCTGCCACAACATTGGCTTTACTCGGATGGTACTGAATATTAGCATCGTAATCTTTAAGTAGTTCCAACCAACGTCTTTGCCTCATATTTAACTCTTTCTGAGTGAAAATGTATTTGAGGCTCTTATGGTCGGTAAAAATGTCACATGTCTCACCATACAAATAGTGCCTCTAAATCTTTAGTGCAAAAACCACCGATGCTAATTCCAAATAATGCGTCGGATAATTCTCCTCGTACGGTTTCAACTGTCTAGATGCGTAGGCGATAACCTTACCATGCTGCATAAGAACACATCCCAAACCTTTCTTCGAAGCATCTCTATATATCTGATAACCACCCGTACCATAAGGAAGAGTAAGTATAGGAGCAGAGACTAATCTCTTCTTTAGCTCCTCGAAACTTTCCTCTCGTTCATCAGTCCAAACAAACTTCTCACCTTTCCGCATAAGCTTCGTCAATGGCAAAGCTAAACGTGAGAACCCTTCTACAAACCTCCGATAATAACCAGCAAGCCCCAAAAAGCTTCTAACTTCAGTCACCGTCGTCGGTCTTGGCCATTTAGTAATAGCCTCAACTTTCGCCGGATCCATGGTAATCCCATCGGCGGACACAACGTGACCCAGAAATGCTACTTGCCCCAACCAAAACTCGCACTTCAAAAATTTAGCATAAAGCTTCTTTTGACGCAGAGTCTCTAATACAATGCGAAGATGATTTTTGTGCTCCTCCTTCGTCTTAGAATATACTAGGATGTCATCAATAAACACAATGACGAATTTATCCAGATACTCATGGAATACACGGTTCATCAAATCCATAAAGACTGCAGGTGCATTAGTCAAACCGAATGGCATCACAAGGAACTCATAATGACCATATCGAGTGCGAAATGCGGTCTTAGGAACATCTTGTTCCTTCACTCGCAACTGATGGTAGCCGGATCTCAAATCAATTTTGGAAAAGAATTTTGCTCCCTGAAGCTGATCAAACAAATCGTCGATACGAGGAAGCAGATAACGATTTCTAACGGTGATACGATTCAACTCATGGTAATCAATACATAATCTCATACTGCCATCTTTCTTTTTTACAAACAAAACAGGAGCACCCCACGGAGAGACACTCGGATGAATAAAACCACACGCAAGAAGATCTTGCAGATGCTCCTTCAATTCTTTCAGCTCGATCGGTGCCAGACGGTATGGAGCTTTCGAGATAGGTTCGGCACCCGGAATCAAATCAATACTGAATTCGACTTCGCGCTCGGGTGGCATACCCGGAAGTTCATCAGGAAAATCACAAACAACTGGATGACTCTCGATACGAGGACCATCCAACGAGGTATTTTTAATAGAAGCCAAAAATCCTTCACAACCATGTGAAAGTAACAAACGAGCTTTCATAGCCGAAATGATCTTAACAGACTTACCAGGTTGGGAACCATGGTAAACAAATTCAGGAGCACTCAGATTACCAAATATAACTCATCTGGTATGACAGTCAATAGTCTCCCGATGCTCAGACAACCAGTCCATGCCTAGAATAATGTCAAAATTGTGCATGTCCAACAGAAGCAAATTAGCAGACGAATCTTATAGGTAAAAGTAAAGGACATTTCAGAAATTCATGATTAATAACAACATGATTCTTCATAGGAGTGGAAATAGATAGAGCATATTTTAATGGTGTTGCGGGTATATTAATATGTTTGGCAAACGAATTAGAAACCACCGAATGTGTAGCACCCGTATCAAATAAAACAAATACAGTGCGATCATGTAAATAAAGAATGCCTGAAACGGTACCTGAAGCACGAGCTGCCTGATCCCTGGTCATAGAGTACACCTGACCCTTAGTAGCAGCTGGTTTGTTATCCCTGGCACCCCTGTTGTTGTTGTTGCCACCATACTTAGGACAATCCCTCCTAATATGATCAGTCGAACCACATGAGAAACATGCACCCGTAGTCTTATAACAAGCCCTCCCAGGGTGAAACTTTCCACAAGTATCACAAGCAGTAGCCAAATCCTGATCCGTACCACCCCTCTGACCAGACAAACCTGAAGAATGATGCTGCTGATAACCACGGGACTGGTGATCCTTGTCTCGCCATGACCTCTGGTTGTCGTTTCCCCACCTGTCAAAACTCCGTCTATCATAACCCCGACGATCATTACCCCTCGAATCACTACCCCGCTGATTGTTCCCCTGAACTGGTAGCACACGATCCCCGTCACGATTTCTCTTAACACCCTGTCTAGCCCTCTCCTGCATGATCTCAATGTTGTGAGCAGCGTTAGCAACCTGTGCTACATCATCAAAATGGGTATTCATAATCCCATCCAAAAGATCATTCCGAAGTGCCCACTTGAAAGCCTTGGCCTGTTCTTCCTGGGTTCCTGCCTTGGCCCCCAAGAATCCAGCCAAACGAAGAAACCTCTTCATGAACTCAGTACTAGTCTCCCTCTCAAACTGATAAATCGAATGAAACTCTCTCTCATACTTCTCCTTCTCGGACCTCAGAAAATACTGAAGGAAGAAAGTATCACGGAAATCGTTCCATGACAAAGTAGCAACAAAATCATCTCCACCCTTAGCTAGCTTATATGCTTTCCACCAGTTGAGGGCGTCACCCTCAAACTTATAGCTAGCAAGTCGAGCTTTGAACACGTCATCACATCCCAGAACTTCAAATATCTTCTCAATATGCGCGATCCAATTCTCCGCCTCAACCGGAGCAGTCGCAGAGCTGAACGATCAAGGCTTTTGCTTACAAAACCTTTCCAACCAAGTATGAATAGTCACTGGCGGAGCACCACCACCAGCACCACCACTACCACTACCACTACCACTGGCCGTATTCTGACGGACCTCATTTGTGATCCGTGTGGTAAGGCCCGGTAATAGTGCGTCAATGGCCCGCTGGACTGCGGTATTAAAAGCAGGGTTTGAACTGAAATCTTTGGTATTTCGAGTGTTCACCATCTGAAAGGTCATAAACGAATCAACGAAGACAAAACAGAGATAAGGATCAAAATACAAAGGAAGAGAACGTGTCAACAGTGAAGCCTAATGTCTATCCAATCCTCACAGGTCAAATCCTAAGTTCTACAGGGAAAAACCTGTCTCTGATACCATAATTGTAACACTCCAACCCGACAAGGGTCAAAATGCCACATTATGGTGTCTATCAGAACATGTAAAATAAACGCAAGCGGAAGACTTTATAATTAATGTAAAGTCAAGAACATCATGACTTCCAAACTTACAAACTCCCAACAAGTCTAAACGAACATGAAATGAAATGAAATATCCAAAACACAAGTCTAATCATAATCCAAAACAAATGGGGAATTCTAATTAAGGTAGGTCTTCTAAGCTCCTACTCTCATCACTCATGCCCAGCATCCCGCTTATTACCTGCCGCATGGAAAAGAAACGCGGCTGAGCTTAAAAAGCCCAGTGAACAGATATATCGGAACAAATAACTGAATCAAATGAATAAACAACGGAAGCAAAGGAAACTGCTGAACAAAGTATCATATAATCAGAGAAGCAACGCATAGATTCAACAGAAGAACCATAATGAAGTCACAGAAATCAAACAGAGAATAATCATCATATAACTGAACAGAACAAAACATAACAGAAATGCCCACGAGCTCAGAAAGCATACCACATGCTTAGTCACATAATCCTGTCATAGCATAAGTGCACAATGAGGGGAGACCTCTCAAGTACCATAAGTGAAATGGGGTACATGGCACGTACAAACCAGTCACTAAGTCATATCATATCATATCCATATCAAATCATATACCTAGGATGCATCCATACGCTCCCTGAAACAGAATACATATACAAGTACGAGACTATGCATATATATAACAGAATGGCCATGTGCGCAAATAATCATATAATCAGAACATAAGGGAACACCGTGGATCAATCACACCTCCACAGAAAGTGTCATGCCATTGGTGCCTCAATGACATGGCCATGGTACCTCTATGGCTAGTTCAGAAACAGCTCGGGCAACAGAACTAAACAAAGCAAAGTAAAGCAAAACAAAGCTATCCATAATCATAACAGAGATACTATAGCATAATCAATCAGAGCATATCAACAAAATAGAATCTCATATCAATGAGATAATATCCATAATCATAACAGATATACTAAAGTGTAAATTCATTTTTTTAATACTTACATATCGTTTTAATAATTCAAAACTAAACTCAATCTGTATCAATATCTATTAACGGAATTTGACTAAAAAAAACATGTTCGTATAACTAATATAAACCCCACCTTCTCGACACACACACACTTTACACGTTTCACCCTTTTGTTTATTACATCTTACGACACACACATGCATGTAACTCAACTCGAAGGTTTGACATATACTGATGCATAGTTCACACATTTTATACGAATGACACACACACTCACATTTCACATTCTCGTTTACCCACATACATATTCACACCTTTATATATCTCTTATATCTCATTTGTTTATAACATGAAGCATGCATGATTTCAGCCATATAACCACACACGCATCGAGCTAAAACAGATTTCATCACTTCACATGAACATGCACACACACGTACACCATACACAAGTTTTCATTTGTTTAATAACAACATGCATGCATACAATCAATATACACACGACCCACACACACGATACATCCACAACATATTAACAAGCCAAAAGATTTCCCATAACACACGTATTCGAATTTTTATCCACGTTTAAAAATATGTATGCCCATCTTTGTTTCTCTACATTTAGTTCCAATTTTAAAATGGATATAATCACCATTCGTACACTTATAATAACGAGCATATAAGATTAATGCTTCCTGATTAATACGTACATATATCGATTCTTTAACATGCTTTCCAAAACATTATTTCATGTGTCACTTATATAAGCTATTCGTATAACAGATTCACGAGACCACCCCTTAACACTTAGACAACAATCATGATCGTATATCCTGTTTTATCGTTAGCTTATAATTATATATGTGTCGTATGACTAAAACAACAAGGGAGGACGATGAGAATACCTCTAGGACGATAGGACGAATGGAACAAATGACAAAACAAAGCCAAAACCAGAACCTTATTGAACCAAGGTACCCAACGTCACACCAATGAATTGCCCACGTTAGTTTACCCACGAATCCGATCACCCCCACCAGCTAAATACCACGATCACAACCCTTTCTTCCCCTTCGAGTATTTTTTTTTTTTTTTTTCTTTTCTTTTTTCTTGGAGCCAAAATACCCAGCCGATTGATATTTGTTTTAGAGTTTGTATTGTGAGATTCAAATGAGGGTCGGTTTGTTTATAAAGAGAAATAGATGGGAATAGTGGCTGAAAACAGCCGAGTCTTATGGGAGAATGATAGACCAAGTTTCTCTTTCAAATTTTGAATATATCTAGCCACCCTTCAACATAAATATTGTGTACATGAAACAAAATGTGTCGGCCCTCTATAGGTGACTTATTGTATCCCAAAACAAAATTATATCTGGCCTTAATAACATGCATACATTCGAAATGAATTTGTTCTTGTGGCCCATATATATTCGCTCCTTCTGTGCTGATGAACTCAAATAAGTACATTTTATTATCATCATTTATCCTATTTATTTGACTTGTTTTATTATATTATATATGAGAATTGATACGTTAATGTTTACTTTTGTAATTCTCAGGTAAAAACAAGTATTATGTGAAACTTGGCGATTTTGGACTAATTATGGAGCAAAACAAGCAAGATGTTAAGAGTCTACTGAAATGTACAAGATCAAGATCATTCTGCTCCAGATACGCCGCAACATACTTCTTACATACGGCGTATCACTATCAAGATTTCACAAGTTACGATCCAAGTACATGCGCCGCATACAAGAATCAAGATACGCCGCATCTGAAGACGGTGTACGAATATTCCTGAATATATTAATCTTGGACCCCACGCGAAGTTAAGTCAATGCGCCGCATCTATCAACTAGATGCGCCGCATCTAACCCTCAGACAGAAACTATAAATACCCCAAAGTCAGACGAATTTTGTGTGCAAGATACCATACGTACGAGTACCAAACCAGAGACGAATTCAGACGTATTAGCAGCACAAGACACACCCTGAACGAAGATACAAGAGCTGTAAGAAGGTCCTGCATGTATTCAATTCATTAAGTAGTTTTGTTTTATTGTATTAGTACACTTTAATTCATCAGGATTGATGGGCTGATGTCATGTGACTACGGAATATCATGCGCACCCCTTAAAATTGCTTTCCCATTAATTAAAGTTTATATGTTGATGTCTTTGGTGACTTTTATTAGTGCATTGATAACCTCTGTGTCTAGCTGAACATTGCTTGGGTCGCCATGCCCCTTCCTCGCCTATCTATTCTAGCGTATACGAAACGTGGGCATCATAAATGCTCAATATTCTTGGATAGTGGGATAGACATAAGTGATCATTAAGGGTTTACTCGCCGATAAGATTAGAGCCAACGAGAAAGGGTTAATTATATACACTTCATATAAAACTAGCAATAAAACAAGTGACAAGCTACTTAATTATCAGGACAGGTCTTCTTATTGTCTCAAGTATCTATCTGTATACGTGTGTGCTAATCGCTGATTCGTGCTCATTAGTTTAGTTTACTATTTAATCATAACCAAACCGTGCCAGTCTCTCAGGCTGAACCCCCCTTGCGTTAGATTAGGTTGTATAGCTAACTTAGGATATTAAAATACTGATTAGAATAACTAGATAATACGTTCCACTCTTAGTGATCGACACTCTACTTACCATTATATTCATACTGACCGGGTACACTGCTCGTTAAGTGTGTGTGTTATTGATAAGTCGGCTAAATATTAATTTAAAACTTGAGTAGGCATTAATACTGCTAAACCGCAACGACACATCACGCGCATCATTCTTTGCCTTAGTTAAAGGTGTGACAAAATATAAATTTAGTCCCAACGTATGGTGTACACGTCTAAGAAATAAAACGCCCTTTATCAAAACTTGTGACTATAAATGTCGTGTGGTATTTACCTTAGCATATTAGTTGTGTCGTTTAATTTGTAGATTAACTTTAAGATTCGTATTCTCACATTATTCGCGTTCAAAGTTTCAAATAGTATCTCGTATAACATATATTTAAATTTCATCCATGTATTAAAAGTTCACATGTCATTTTAAAATTTTAGGTCATTATAATTAGGGTTTCTCTTCTGCAACTCTTGAACATAATCTCTCAACATGGTAAATTGTAGCTTGAATTCACCCCTAATGCCTCTTACTGCTAGTCTTTTAGTCTTTAAAACCTTCTGCATTGACACTTGAAGCTCAAATTGGTTGGTAAGTTGATTATGAACAGACTTGACTAGAATCCGAGGATTAGTTTGAATTTGTTCTGTTATTTGCTTTGAGATAAAGTTAAGGTCAAAAGCTCTAAGCTCTCTTGCAAACATGTGTGTTGATCATTATATTTTCTGACAATCCAAGGATGAGTTGCACCATCTCTGTCGATGTTTTTTTACCCCAGCTAAACGATGATGGAAAGTTGAATGGAGAAGACAAATGCAAAAGTTATAGGTAAGGTTGTAAATGAACTGAACTTTAAGTGAATATTTCATGAACCGTGTGGTAAAATGTTCGTTTATGTGCGTTTATTTATTAAATGAAAGAACACGAACAAGAATTTATTCCTGTTTAGTTAAATAAACGAACATAAACAAAAGTCTTGTTTGTTCATTTATGTTCGTGAATTCTCGGTTATACGTTCGTTAATGTCTTTTTTAAGGTTCCTTTACTAGTTTATGGTCGTATATCGAATATTTTTTAAATATATACTTTGGAATCAGTATACTTAAACAAAGACACATACATAAATATTTTGTATACTTTTTTGTTTATCTTCATACGATCGCTTATGTTCGTTCATTTAACCTCTTAATGAACGAACATAAACAAACACAAACAACCTCATTTTTTAATGAACGGACATGAACAACGAAATTTTTTCCGTTTAAGTGTT
Organism: Artemisia tridentata subsp. tridentata; assembly: GCA_021014915.2. Taxonomy (NCBI): domain Eukaryota; kingdom Viridiplantae; phylum Streptophyta; class Magnoliopsida; order Asterales; family Asteraceae; genus Artemisia; species Artemisia tridentata. The sequence continues at coordinate 112,978,084 of CP139507.1, forward strand.
CATTTGTCCGGCTAAAATGAAATGAACGGACATGAACATGGTTTTGTTCGTGTTTGTCCGATTCATTTACAGACCTACGGGAGAGGGTTTTAATAAATTCGTGTTTGTTTGGAACGAACATGAAAGAATTCATGAAGTTTTAACTGAAGAGGTGAAAACGAGAGTGAGAAAAAGTAATAAATATGGATTAGTAAGAGGTGAAAGAGCCAAGGGTTAAAATGAAAAATGTGAAAAGTAAAGAGAGAAATCCAGACACACATTTCATCCACATCCAATGTTAAACTTAAACCTCTATAAAGAAAAAGAATTCCCAAACACCAAAAAAAAGAAAGAAAAAAATGGAGGAGAGAGTGCCAAAAAAAGCAAAACTGAACTCGGAGTCCCTTCCTCTGGTAGACCTGGTAACTATTGATGATATCGATGATGACGTCTTTACGATACTATTCAGTGACTATGATGTACCTGAAATGAGAAAGTGTGCGGGAGTCAATATCAATATGTTGATTACTGCTAATGATGGGTTCATTAGGGGTTACAACATGCGCGTTAGGCCACTGGTGTGTTTGTTTAATCATTGTACGACACAAGAATATGAACGCTATGGTGTTCTTTATGGTTATCGTGTGTCTGTTAGCAGTCAGTTGAGTATTCCTATTCAACCCAAGGTAAACTGGTGTGACTACTTTGATTTTATCCAATTTGTGGACGTATCTGGTAGTTTTTCCTTCTTCCGACTTGTATTTTGGGACGGAGGGAGTACATTACTTATATTTTGACTATTAGTTTGACTATCGGGTTTGACTAACGAATCACGTAATGCCTCTAACTCATAAATGTCATAGTGAAAGGATATAATGGCACTCTCGTAATATAATGCTCAAAACCCGGTTTCAGGGTGTAACAAATCTAACCTTTTATTTAGATTTCGTCTTCGAAATCTATTTTCCTGATGTTTATGTCCATACATAAAACTCATCTACATATTAAACCCATTCTATCATAATACTTCTTAAAATAACCAACTAGTTGTAGCAATCTATATGATTTTGCAACGCTTAACTACACCATAACATAGTCATACTCCTTAATTCGCACCATTTCAAGCTTATATCTATCACATTTCGACTCTTAGTAATGACACCATGTCATATTTGTCACTCAATCCTGCAAGGGGATAATAATAATATATATTCAAAGTTATATTGTCTTCTTGGTTGATACCTATGTATTTATCTACTTTTTTCAAACAGTTGGAATCGAAAGAGGATGCATTTATTATACAAATCTTTTTATTATAAGGGCATCAATTATAATGAACTTATGAAAATGCCTAAAAAAGATGAAAAAGTTTATGTTTATTTCAACCATAGTAGATACTCATTTTATATCTATGTAGCATGAAGATGTCATGATTCTTGAACCTCTTTATAAATTCAATACATTTAATGCATATGTTAAAAAAGATATTTTATGAAGTTGTAAAGGTTTATAGTATAGTGAATGTATGTTTATAATATCAAAAAGCCTAGAATTATTGATGTGTTATTGTATAAAACTTTTATAAAGGTTTATCATATTAGATGCTCTAAGTAACTAATTAAAGCAATAATTATCATTAAACATCATTAAAAATACAAAACGTTTTTACTGTAATTGATAGCCAAATCTCTGCTACAATATCGATGTCTTTGTTTCCGTATATAATTTTTCCACATTTCAATGTACAACCTAGCTAACTTTTTAATGGTTTCCTTATTTCAGATTTTCAATATTGAAATTTTTCCGCACATATTTCTTTCACATTTGACTATTTTCAACTTTCAACATTTCACATTTAACTATTTCATTTTATATGTAGTATAGATATAGATATAGATTTTGATGTATGTCATTTTTGGAGCTGATATTTAGGCTGGGCTTTAGTTTTGGGCCGTCCAACAAATGAACAAAAACAGCGGTTTGTAAAATTCTAGGCTGCCATTCTCAGCTTTACAATCATTATCACTCATTTGATTTCATTTTTATTTTGATATAATTCGAATTACAGTTTGTAATTTCATTGAATATGCCGCCAATTTCTCTAAGCAGGATCGGTAGATCGCTTCCCTTCTCCAGATTCTTTAGGTATGTCTTCCTTTTTTTATTTATAAAATTTTTGTTTAATTGTGGTCATAAATTGCTACAATCATTTTTTTTTTAAAGTTAGGCGTTAAGTCTTAGGTTTACCAATTTAGTTTGTAACTTTGTACCCTCTCCCAAATTAAATCTTCACTTTCCACTAATCACGGGTTTCGAACCAATGGCGGATCTTGAAGTTTTTAGTGGAGGGGGCCGGAAATTTTTTTGTCCTATCGTTATATTAGGGTCTTCTAATTCGGGGGCCGGGGGGGGGGGGGGGGGGGGGGGGGTGCGACTTAATAAATATAAATTTTTCGGACGAAATACGGATAAGTTAGCACTACCGAGCGAAAAAACAGGGGGCCGGGGCCCCAACTAAGATCCGCCCCTGTTTCGAACCCACCGACATACACGGGTAAAACCCTTCCTTTTCCGGAGGTTGGTGTCCCTTTTTTGCAACTAACAGTAATTGAACTCGAGACCTCTCACATTTTAGCGAAGATAGTCACAAGCTTTTTTTGCCACTAGGCCACCCCTGACCGGTTAATCCTTACATTAATGTGAAATGTTTTTGATTGGTTGAAATTTACAAGTGGACACCGGACAAACTAAAATAGAAAGTTGGATATTAATTTGGGACGGGATTGAATTTGGGACGGTAGACATGCTTTTATGAATCGAGGATTTGCATTGTGGTTGTTAGGGGTGTTTGTCTTAGCTTATGTTTGAGGCTTAATCTTATACTTATTTCGTAAGCACCTTACGGCTATGACATGCTTAATGTTTGGGTTAGCTTATTATACCAGTTAATCAAGCAAAATGACCCAAAAGTACTTGCACATTAAAAATGTACGAGTATTTTTAGCTAGCTACTTCCCCTCAAATAAGCCACAAAATTCGAGCTTATCAAAATATTCTTATATAAGCTTATCAACCTAGCCAGATTAGCTTACCTAAAACACTTGATTGGGCTTATTTTAGTTATACAAGCTAATAAGCTCATAAGCCCTCTAAATAAGCTTAAAAGCACCCCCTTAAGCAGTGTAAAGTGTCAACTGGTGGCGATAAGCTAAATATATTGCGCGAGGTTTTAAATAATAATATAGCCAGAACATTGAAACTTCGGATGAACTCAAAAGTCCTTGATACACCTTCATCTGGAACTGCGACGTTGCTCAAATTGATAATTACAATGCTATTCTCTAATTACTTTTTATGTAAGGCCCTGTATTTGGTTTAAATGGTTGAATGTTGTGTATAAGGGATTAAGGTCGCATCGGCATCTATTTGTTCCACACGCTCTACAGTTTTGTCATATTTTGTGAATTCAGTTTTACAAAAATTTGGGTCTTTTTTTCATTGTGGTTTGACTCACGAGCTTCGTTTCTATAACAGGCAAGCTGAGCAGGAGATGGAGACGGTTGTCAAAGTACTTCAACCTGGACCTTTGGGGATTATAGAGCACAAGTTTTCTGCTGAGGAGATTGAAAAAGCTAATGCTACTGTTAAGAGAGCGGTAATGAATTGGAAAAGGAATGCAATCATTGAACGAAATCGACCCATCTTGAAAGATTATATTAATTAACCGCTTATTAGTTGTTTATACTTTATTTGGAATAATCTGATGCGAAAAATAGTTCTGTGCAATAATAAGCTCTCATTGTGGTTATGATTCTTGTTAATCGGTTGTATGTCCTTATCGCCTATATTATAGTGTTTCATAATGAAAGCGACTTCTTTGTTAGATATTATTTATTTAGTTCTTTATTCACTTAGTTGTTTATTTGTAGTATCGTTTTCATCTGTGAAGTGACGCTGTTAAAATAAAGCCCAATTTTTGATATATTGTTTCAAACCTTTACTTTTTATATAGAATAGGTGATGCTTGAATACTTAGCTTAGGATTTAGTATCGCCTACAGAAAGCTGGTGGTACAGTATAAAATATATAAACATTCAAGATCATATGATAGCAGAGATTTACAGCAGAAAAGATGAAACAAACTTGTTTCAGGTTTGACTACAACACAAAGTCATCAAAGCCGACAACGAAAAAGAGTGGCTGTTAGACTTGGTTCTTAGATTCTTAACACAATATTAAAGATAGTAAGCACTTATGATGCATGTTAGTACATGCTAGAACCAGATAGCTCGTGCTTCAATGAGCTTCTTTTTCAGAGACCCGTCAACATGAAGTGAAATGATATCTTTTGCAGAACCAACATATTTACCACCTATAAACACAGCTGGAACTGCAGGATTACACCCTAGCCTCCGTAAGGCCCACTCCATTTCCGCATCATGGTCAACTTCATGAATTGCAGGACTTGCACCTAGCTCATAGAATAGTGCCTTGATACTATGGCACATACAACACGAGCTTTTGGTGAAGATCACCGCAGCATTCTTAGATGCCAAACTTTTCACTCTATCCATGTAATGATGTAAAGAAAATGCTTACAAAGTTATAATATGCTTGATTGCTGTTATATGTTTGTTAAAACTTGAAGGCTGACTTGTTGAAGTTTGAAGGTTTTATTCACTCTTATATAGGTGACGTTAAAGAGAAAAGAGAATATAAATGTATAAGAAATGTGAAAAAGATAAGTTCCTTTTGGATTTTTTTAATTGGATAAGCGTGTTGCGATGATTTGCTTGATAACAATGATAGGTGCTATATACAAGTTGACACATACGGTATATTTCCATGCTAATCAATAGAAGCCACGTAGGTGGAGCATATATTATTTGTTTTAGTGGGAGAGGCAAAATTCGGGGACGTTTTCAGTTTGTTGACGTGTAAAAGATGGGAATCCTTATGAAAAACCTGTAGAATTAACGGAATTTGGAACGGAAGTTTGGATTAGCAGGCGATGCTAGCCATTGACATTAATCTGGCGTTGACATATTTTGGGTATTGAATAGGGGACCTCTAAGATATAAAAGCTTCAGTTCCACTGTTAAGGTAATAGATGTGACAGTGAACCAATTTGTTAATAAATGGGTTGATTTGGGTTTTGTTTATTTTAAAAGCGTCAAATCTAACAAATATCTAAAAGGAGACCGGGCAAACAGGTGGAAAGTTGCATATATTTAGTTTTTGTCTCATAAGTCATTAATAAACTACAGTTGCCTCCCAATCATATGTACTCGAAAATATGCATTCTTTCCAGGTTCATTTTATGAAAGATGGCCTGAAGTAATGCATTAGGAAACTGCAGAGATTAAATTGGGTCATGACAAAGGCTTCAAGTAAAAGAGTTGAAAAAATCTTATTGAGGACAGCACTCCAAGGTGGTATACATGGCAATCTGCTCGTGAACGGCTCTACAATAGTACTTTAATTTTATGACTGCTTTGTATATCAATTATTGAACATAAAGGTGTACATATAATTACTTATGAAAATCATGTTAAAAGACCTCCACATGCCCACGGGAACAGTTTTATGACGTTAAAACAACTCCTTTTATTGTCTTAAGAGTTAAACCCATATGGCCTTTACCCACACAGTAGCTGAGCTAATTTTCCTTTGAGATGCAGCGACATGATCTCATTTGAACCACCTATGAGATTTTTCCCTATAAATACAACTGGCACACTGGGCTTACATCCTAGTGCTTTCAGCTCGCTCTCCAATTGCTGCCCATTCGGATGTTCATCTAGCTCATACACCGTAGGATTCACCCCAAAGCTATTAATAAGAGTCTTAATGGTGCTGCACATACAACAAGAAGTTTTACTGAATATCACCACTGGCTTTTCAGCGACCACCCTTGTAACTGTGGTCATTATCTTAAGACCAGAACAATTACTTGAGCTTCAGAAGTGAGAACTATAATAAAGTTTTTTATTGGTCGTTATGTGATATGTGAACTAGACGTCTAGACCATTACATAACTTGGGACTCTAATCGACGCTATATATACACGGTTCAAACACTGTTACAATGGACTTAATGAAATTATGACGAAATTGTTCTTAGAAAAGACAGCTTAACTGTTCGATGATTCTTAGATTTTTTAGAGATGGGGTAATATGTGTTATATGTGCATTTCCTGTAGTATAGATGTGAAAATTTGTAGTAGGAATATATATTGGGACACAAGAGAGAATTGGATGTGATCATCTTTGCATCCTGGTCCTTTTATGGCCTTTTCAAGATATTCTCTTTTAGTAGTCATTTCTAGATCCCTGTTTAAATATGTCAATGACCCCCCTCGTCACAGTATTCCTATTTGAGATAATATGAGAAAAAACGGGACGCATACAGAATATCTATACGTAGTGATGTGTAAATCTTCAGGGTAGTGATGAATCCCTTTTTTTGAGCATCGGAAGAGGTGGAGATCATGTAGCCTTTTGTCCCCCACACCAAGATTCCCAACAATTTCAGTTATAAAAACCGAAAGTAATTACATTGATAAAGACAGTGGAATTTTGACACAGGTAGATGCTTATTTCAGCATCATAGTCAATTATTATACATAAATTGATTCTTGCTGTTTAAAGCATCAAATGGTTGGTTTTACTTCAGATAAGATTCGAAGCATATTAGAGTAGTTTATCTGATAAACATCAATCTTTTTACAGGGCATCTAAGATAATTTTTAAAATTCAGACTAGATACAAAGATTGGAAGCTTCAGTAGCATCTTATCTCTGCGCTGCCTACGTTTGACCAGTCGAAATGACTTGTAGGTGTCGATAATTTGATATAACATTTGTGGTATAGTGGATATCTCTATAATTGATTATGCAGGCACCTATGTGGCTAAATTTCCACTGTAGATTAGTCCAAAGAAGAAAATGTAGATAAAGAACAGGTTCCATGTATATTAGTAGCAAATATTTGGATTATTGACTAATATATTATAATTGACTAATATATTATAATTTATTAAATCATTAATACATTAATGAATTAAAAAAATCAAAATAAAAGACAAGTATTGACCGCCGACCTGTCAATCCTGCCCACATTTGACTTGTGTGTTTTTGTAATCATATTAAAACACTCTATGCAATTATGCTCAAAAGTGTCACCTTTTAACACGTTTGGTAAATTATCGATTTGGAAAACTAATCAAGATAACTTTGTGTAAACAGAAGTTTTTGTTGAGTTCCTTTAGAAGCAGGATTACCGTAAATGTAACCATAAATAAGAGCGACTTCCGTGTACCAAGGCTCTTCGGGTCTGTGAGCGTTGTGGAGGGAAGCTACACCATTCTCTTCCATTTATGCAGAGGTATATGTTTTGTAGCTTCAACCGATACTTTCCATGTATGATGTAAACCAGTTGACCACATATAACTGAGTTTTAGCCATTAGTCTTCAACGAACGTTGATATCATATCTAGTTATGTGTGCTAAAGATACATGTCTCTTACATCATCTAGGGTAAACAGTTCCATCTTTAGAACCCATCTAAATGGGTCGAGTCGAGTTGAGTTGAGCCTCAAACAATTTTTGCCCACTTTTTTTTATATAGAATTATAACGTGTTTTTTTTTTATGATTACACAGAACGTTATTATTACAGATTCCAGATAAATATTTAAGTCTTGGAATAAAACAATTTAGAAGGTTGTATGCACTGAAAATAGACATTATGTGACTTCCTAACGTTAATTTTATCAACTTTACTAACGTTAATCATCTCCACAACAGTGGAACCAAAGCTTTTATACTTTAGAGGTCCCCTATCCAATAATCAAAATTTGTCAACCCCTAGTTCTACAAGTTTCAACGCCAGATTCTTCATGGATAGCGTAGCATGGCCTGCTAATTCATCCCTTCTTTCTGATTTCCGTTAATTCTACAGGTTTCACAAAAGGATTCCCATCTTTTACATGTCAGCAAACTGAAAAGTGGCACATCCCCGAATTTTGCCTCACACTAAACCAAAGAATATGTGCTCCACCAATGTGGCTTCTATTGATGAGCATGGAGATATACCCACATGTGTCCACTTGTTTATAGCACAAATCATCGTTATCAAGCAAATCATCGTAACGACACTCTTATCCAAATAAAAAAAGTCCAAAAAATAACTTATTTTTTCACATTTCTTCAACAATTATGTTCTCTTTTTCCCTTTAGTTTCACCTATATAAGAGTGTATAGAACCTTCAAATTTCAATAAGTCAGCCTTCAAGTGTTAACAAACATAACAAGCAATTAAACATATTATAATTAAGGTTGTAAGCATTTTCTTTACATCATTACATGGATAGAGTAAAGAGTTTGGCATCTAAAAGTGCTGCAGTGATCTTCACCAAAAGCTCATGTTGTATGTGCCATAGTATCAAGGCACTATTCTATGAGCTTGGTGCGAGTCCTGCGATTCATGAAGTTGACCATGATGCAGATATGGAGTGGGCCTTACGTCAGCTAGGTTGTAATCCTGCCATCCCAGCAGTGTTTATAGGTGGTAAATATATTGGGTCGGCTAAAGATGTCATTTCACTTCATGTTGATGGGTCTTTGAAACAAAAACTAATTGAAGCAGGAGCTATTTGGTTCTAGCACATGTTAATGTGTATCTGGAGTGCTTTCTAGCTTTAGCATTGTGTTAGGATACTGAGAGTCGAGTCTTATAGCTGCTGTTTTTTGTCAGCTTTGTTGACTTTGTATACTCAAACTGAATCAACTTTTTTTGGTTTTTCTTTACTGTATATATCTTTGTTATCATATGATCTTGAATGTTTAATATTTTTAATCTTCTTAGTGTGGCCCATAGTGTTTCATCTTTGTTTCCAACTCTTTATCACCTTCAATGATTTTGTTTCTCGTTACCGACCTGTTTATTCAGCTTAGTATGCATGGTTACATCATGGTTCAACGGAGCAGAAAATTTGAAAGTACAGAAGTATTTTACTGAAAAAGGACCTTCATAAATTGCAATCTTAGACTGGCAAAAAGAAAAGAAAGTAGATAAAGAACAAGTTCCATGTACAGTTGCAATTTCAACCTAGTCTCGACTTTGGTTATACTTTATCTAGAATGGGTCAAGTGAATAAAGTATATTTAAATGCTTACAACCTTTTTGTTAAACAGTTTTAGATTATTAGTTTCTAAAGCATAGTTTATAACATCAATATATGCTAGGTATAAAGATTCAAATAATAGACAAATGATGATGGGTCAATCCAGCCCGAAATATTTTGACCAGTGGTTATGTTGGTATTTTAGTGTAAAATAGATTGAGTTTAATATGCAAATAAGGGTCGACACTTATTTGGATATTAACGGGACTAACGGGGGTTCCAAGGGGGCGTAGCCCTCTTGGTGGGGGTTCGGGGGCAACGCCCCTGAGAGAAGCAGGGTCCAAGGGGCGGCAGCCCCTGAGAGAAGCAGGGTCCAAGGGGCAGCGCCCCTGACTGGGGTCGAATTTGTTTTTCCACCAAATAAAACATATAAAGTTAATGCTTGGTTTCTGCTGCTATGGTTCCTGCTGCTATTGATGGTTCCTGCTGCTAGTGCAGCGGTTCCTGCTGCTAGTGCAGATTCTGCTGCTAGTGCTGAGTATAACTGTTTTACAGTTATTAGGCCCTAATAACCGCCCCTATAAACCATCTTATATATTCTCAATATCAGAAAGAGAAAGACAAGGCTGATCAACCATATTTTGATCACGTTTTACTGCAAACATACTATCATTCACAAACTTGAATCAATTAGATTTTATCCGGTCGTTAATTGGTATACACTCCAATTTAATCGATCTGAAAGCGTACTATTCGTGACTTCTAATTGCTATCAGGATACCAATCTCACCCCAATTACCACACATAAACAACAGGTTATGCAATCATATTGATACACATTGTGATGCTCATAAACTGGTGAAGATTGTTTATCGGTCAATCCATTATGACAAGTTTTGATCCTGTCTTAAAAGTTAGACGCAGCTTTTTAACCACCTATAAAATTGTATGCAGAACTTGGTTAAAAAAGGTGACATTGATCAAGATGTCTTTGTGGGAACTGAACTTTATGTTGACTTCCTTTAGTAACAGGATCTTTACCTATGGCTTCTTGTACTTTCAGTTCAGGTAAAACTGAAATAAAGGTGACTTTTGTGCGCCAAAAGTCTTATTGTTTTGTAAGTTCAAGTTGCGCCTTTCCATGTAAGTTTCTCTACCTAGGTGGTAAGAACACCACATTACGTAATACAACTAATCTCTTGTCATTAATCTTTTACGGGCGTTAATATCATCTGCAATAAAGATAGTTTCATGAAGCATGTTCAACTTGATTGTAACTTATCCATATGAATGATTGGCTCATTACACTTGACAATGTATACATAAAAACTAGGCATCTAATATAACTTTTAGTGGTAACAACGGGTTAAATCGAGTTCAGGTTGAAATGGTTCATTTTCAGTTCCTGGCACAATGGGCCGGGTCGGGTTGGGTGGAGCCACATACACATGTTTGTCCAAAAATTATTTTGCTTACTGTTCTTATATAGTTATTGTGTTCATTATGATTACGCAACCACTATTACTACAATAGATAAGTCTTCGAATAAACTGTTTAGAGGTTTGTATAATTGTATGCATAAAAAATAATGAAATAGTCATTGTGTGACTATCAACCCAATTGACCCATGCATAGACAAACGGGATGAAGTTTTCGCATCTAATAACTTTGCTAACAATTATCGTGTGCCACAACAGCGGGCACCGAAGCTTTTATACCTTAGAGGTCTTATTCAGTTTTGTCAACGCCTAGTTTGTCAGATTCTTCATGATGGTGTAGCATCAACTGCTACTCCAACCCTTCTTTCTAATTTTCTTTAATTCTATCGACTTAACAGAAGGATCCCCATCTTTTACAAGTCAGCAAATTGAAAAGTGATGCGCCCCCGAATTTTGTCTCTCAACTATAACAATGAATATATGCTCCACCTATGTGGCTTCTATTGAGGAGCATGAAAATATACCATATTCCTCAACTTGTTTATAGAACAAAATCATCGTGATCAAGCAAAGCATCGCAACTAAACTCTTATCCAAACTAAAAAATATCCCAAAAAAACGTATCTTATTCACATTACTTGGGCATTTATGTTCTCTTTTAGCCTTTAGTCACCTATATAAGATGACTTAAACCTTCAAACTTCAACAAGTCAGCCTTCAGGTGTTTAACAAACATTTCAAAGCAATCAAATTTGTTACAAGTTTTTTTAAGCGTTTTCTTTACATCATTTCATGGATAGAGTGAAGAGTTTGGCATCTAAGAGTGCTGCAGTGATCTTCACCAAAAGCACGTGTTGTATGAGCCATAGTATCAAGGCACTATTCTATGAGCTTGGTGCTAGTCCTGCGATTCATGAGGTTGACCAAGATGCAGATATGGAGTCGGCCCTACGTCGACTAGGCTGTAATCCTGCCATTCCAGCAGTGTTTATAGGTGGCAAATATATTGGTTCAGCGAAAGATGTCATTTCACTTCATGTTGACGGATCACTGAAACAAAAGCTGATTGAAGCAAAAGCTATCTGGTTCTAGCGCGTATTCATGTGTATCTGAGTGTTTATTAGATTTAACACTGTGTTAGGATCTAAGAACCGAGTCCAACAGCTGCTCTTTTTTGTCGGCTTTGTTGACTCTGTGTTTCAGTCAAACCCGAAAATACTTTGTACCATGTTTTTGTTATAAATCCTTCTTATAATAATCATAAATTAAACGCATAATATCAAAGTGATAAACTAAACATATAATATCAAAGTGTTACGGAAACGTAAGAACAAATAACATATAATTAATTAACCGAATAATAAATAGTATTCGTACCTTTTGATTCTAGCCAAACAAGAATCAATCTTCAATTGAATCACTAAGAACCGGTTTATAATTGGATTAAAGAATTACCCTTTACCGTTTTGTAATTCAATCAAAGATGTAAACAATAGTGTGTTTACACCACGTTCTTGTACACACGTACTATTAACGAATTAAAGTAAATGCTAGTTTAAGAAACACAAAACTAAAACCAAACGCTTTGTTTTTAAGAACAAAAGTCGAATACCCCTTAAAAGAGGGTGTTCGGCCGAGCTTAACAAAAGAGAAGGAAAACACAATTTTAGGGTTTATTCTGTGTGTACAAGAGTTACAAAACAATGACCCATTGGTTTTGTATTTATAGGATGACAAAACTTGGAGAACAAGTTGGAGTTCGGTTGGGTTTTAGCCCTTCCTTTGGCCGATCATATCTAAAGCCCACAAGGGGTTTCTAGATCTTTCTTGTTCTCTATATTTTCCATCTATAATCCTTTCCTTTTATTAGTTAACGGTCGTTAGTCAATTTCCGTTAATTACTAACGGTCGTTATACGTTTTGTGTTATTTAATAATTAAATACAACATTTTATATTTAATTATTAATCTTTAATTCTCATACGTAAAGTGTGCAATCCCGTGGTCTCGAGTTCGATCCTAACATATGACTACTAAAATAATGTCCATAAACTAACAGCTCCCACTTGGACATATTTTAATAGTGTAATCACATCGGTTAGCGTCTAGCAACACTTCGATGCCTCTAGTACAACTCGAGTAGGTCTCCTGGAAAAACCTTTAATGATTCATCATTATTATTATCCTTTTGTTACTAATACTACATTAAATAAAGATATGGATTAAAGTCATTCTTTATTCAAATATTCTGTTTCTCGTTGTTTGTGATTGAGCAAGATTACCAAATCTTCTTAACACATTCAGAGGAGATCTTGGGCGTGCGCACGCAAACATCTTGTCAACCCTACGAGGGGCCCAGTAGTATTAAACTTCAAAATAAATTTGAAGGAACAAATTCTATCTTGACTATAAGCATAACCTATGAATTTTGCAACAATTCTGAAAATAATCCTTATAACTACCAGTTACGTATAGAGTTAAATTGTTCCACAGAATGCACTACATTCATAACAGTTATCTGATATCTCAAGTCTAAGGATAACTATTCATGATTTACTTAATAACAACATCCATAAAGTAACATCATGTAGTTTGGGATAAATCGTATATCCAATTCATTGATTATCATGTGAATTTGGCATGTCAACGCATCAATATACTTTCAAGTATATTATACCAAAACTTAGATTTGTCTTAATTCAATGATATTCCCATATCATTAATTGACAATGGACGATTTAGAATAACTAAATTATTCATGGATTAAACATGCAAATATATTACACAATTTATTATTAATGAAAATAAACGTACCAAATACTTAAATTCATTACAAATAATAAATACTTAACATCCTTTATCCAAATAATAAATAGATCAATGCATAAAATTCTAGTTGATGAATTATGTCTCAAGCTATGACAATCATACTTGTTGACAAGACATAAATCAACCAACTTTGATCTATCAGAATTTTGAGAATACTTATTTCAAGAATTTCATCTGGTGAAGTTCTTGTATGTGTGCATTCAAATAATTTGATATTGCCACATAATACTTCATAAAGTGTGTGACATCCTTAATCACCAATTTATGATCATCAAACTTTCAAACAATTCTAAAGTTTAAAGTATTCTTATTCTTTTAATGTATAATCACTGGTACAAAAAGTGGTATTGGTCACTCCAAAAATGTGTGACGATATGCATATAGTCACACACGTTTTTTTTTTGTGTGTCACCAAAAGTCGCGCCACCGTAGGTGTCCTACGGTGACATTGTTGATTTCGTGACCTTTTTCATTGAAAAAGAGTGACCAAAACCCGAATATGTATGACAAATTAGGCACAAGTTTTGTTGGATTAATCAGTATTAGTGACCATAAACACTTTATAGTCACACGAATGGTTTTTTAGAGTAACTATTATTCGTCCTTTGGCCACATAAATATATAATATATGTGACATTTGAGATGATTTATTCAAGTAAATGTGTATTTTGTGTGACTATTTCCCATCATATGACCACATGAATATATAATAAATGTGACGTTTGTGATGATTTAGTCACACAACGTGTTTTGTTTTTTTGGAGTTAGTCACATACAATTTAAAAAATAGTGGCCAAAAGTGTTAATAAGTGTGACCATATGCTTTTTAAAATCAAGTAAAAGTGTATTTTGTGTGACTATTGTTCATCCAATGGTTACGTGAATTTTATATTTGTGTGGCCTTTTGTAATATTTAGTCACACAAAGCATTTTTGTTTTGGGTATTTAGTCACATACAATTAAGAATAAAGTGGCCAAAAGTGTTAATAAGTGTGACCATATGCTGTTTAAAGTGAATAAATGTGTATTTTGTGTGACTATTGATCATCCAATGGCCACATGAATTTTTGTGTGTGTGGCCTTTTGTAATATTTAGTCACACAAAGTATGTTTGTTTTGGGTATTTAGTCACATACAATTAAGCATAAAGTGACCAAAAGTGTTAATAAGTGTGACCATATGCTGTTTAAAGTGAAGAAATTTGTATTTTGTGTGACTATTAATCATCCAATTGCCACATGAATTTTTTTTGTGTGGCCTTTTGTAATATTTAGTCACACAACGAATTAAACAAACAGTGACCAAAAGTGTGACTATATACATCTTTTAGTCACATTTAAGAAATCAATATATATCAAAACAAATTCAAATATATATCAAAACAAATTCAAATACAATAAAATTGGAATGTATATAACTGAACCAAATATAAAATTCATATAAGCAGTACTAACTATATGAACCAACAATACTAACTTATAACCAATGTTGCAAAAATCGGTCAACTCGGCCGATTAATCGCCGATTACAAGGTAATCGGCCATATACCTTGTAGAATTTCAAAAATCGGCCAAAAAATCGGTCAGGCAAAAAAATCGGCCAAAAAATCGGCCGAATCGGCCAAAATCGGCCGAATCGGCCAAAAATCGGCCGAATCGGCCAAATCGGTCAGCTTTGAAAAAATAAAAATTTAGGCATTCTACTTAATTTGGGGATTGTTTATTTCACTTATAACGCACAATGAGCCTCATAATCAGAATTGGAGCCTTTTATTGAGGTTTGGAAACATAGTAGGCTTGGAATCAGTTACGATCTTTAGTTTGGTCTCCAGAAATACCCAAAACATGCAAAAAATGCCAATCCGATTAATCACCGATTAATCCCGCCTCGACCGATTACTCGTTGCAGGGTGGTCGACCGCCCGGCTACCGATTCACGATTTTTGCAACAATACTTGCTTATAACTAACAGTTGTAACTAATACACTAGCAGTATTAACTTCAAGCAGGCTTAATCTCTGAGCAGTCTTAACTTTGTACTAGAAGTACTAACTTTCACTAGCAGTAGTAGAACAAAACGAGCAGGCAATTGATCGTTCACACTAGGCAGTTCATATATCCGGTACCATTCAGCAAATAGCTGAGTAACCTGTTAACAACGGAAGTGTTACTTGGTTGGCGGCTTCTGGTATCCCCACGGTTTCTGTCTTGCCCAGTTCCACTGATCTCTGCACATCTCATCAATCCCATACTTTTCCCTGCAAAAACACAACAAACCGTCTCAAAAAAAGGTTGAAACCACTAAACAGGTCAACACGACTACTTATAAAGAAGCAAGCCACAATTAATACACTATCTCCCTTAAATACAAGATGATGTAAATACAGGATGATGTACAACTGATAGAGGATGATGTACAAGTGATAGAGATGGTTAAGCGTGGGAAGTACCTTTCCGGATGCTTTCTCAAACGCAGTAACCATTTCAAGCACAAAGGAAACTATAATACTTGAATTACCTGTTTTGAGGAGACCCTCCGGACTTTATTATCATGATCTTCTAGAGCTACCCATCCCATACCTTGCACAAATGCTCCTTCAATCTGTCCAACGTCAATGGCTGGATTGATGGAAAATCCAAGATCCAAGATGACATCAGCAGCCCTCGTGTGGAAATCTCCAGTCAACGTGTCAATTTCCACCTCAGCAAATACGGCTCCCTATGTGAAATACCTGAACAGGTGACCTTTTCCCGTTGACCAATCAAAACCAATGTTGAGGACAATGTAAAACCCATGTGCAGAAAGATCTACACGCTCGAAATAGCATGCTAATACCAACTGAAAAAAAACCAGAAAAAATGTTCATAATGAATCACTGGATCCTTCTGTTTCAATTTTGTTGAATTAATGAAGCGCCATTCATGTACTTCCTCAAAAGAACTGTGTTTTTTAAGAGATGCTATCGGCTCCATTCTTGCTTTTATTTGATTATTCGCATCCAAAACCGCAGCCCCATACATATCAGAACTAGCTGAAGCTGCTGTTGGAGATGCATTGGGAACCTATTCCGACAAATCAAACAGTCAAGAAAAGCATACATTGTGCTACATTTGAAAGTAATGTTAAGAACATTATAATCAGTTATTACCTTGTTGGTGCTTGTCTCAGAAATAAATACTGAACTAAGAGGGATATCAAAGGCGGAAGCAGCAATTTGAGCAACCTTTGTATGCAAGCCCTGACCCATGTCAACACCACCATGTGTGACCAACACGGTTCCATCTGTATAAACTTGAACAAGTGCACCTGCCTGCAGCCAATGAGCACAAAAAAATTACCTTCAGAAGATGTATCTGGTGTTGAACAGGCAAATAAGTGATCTAACTATAATATTTACCTAACAAACTGGATTAATGCAGTTTACATAGAACAATAAAGACATGTGATAACTTACTTCCAATCAAGCTCACTTGCAGCTTTGTCAGTGGACGCGTAAACTTCAGTAGCATCTCTTGGCCTTCTCGGGCAGAACTTAACAGGGATTTTCTGAAAATAGTAAGTTGTTAGTAAATACAGGATGATGTACAAGTGATAGAGATGGTTAAGCGTGGGAAGTACCTTTCCGGATGCTGAAATTCACGTACAAAAATTTTAAACCATCTAGCTTTCCAATATCTGATGATATAGGTCCACTCAGTTTGTGATTTGATAGATTCATGAAAAGTTATACATATAAAGTCACATGAATTACAATACTTGAATATGCATAAGAATACAATCATAGAAAAATAGTTTAATATCTTATAGATAAACAACTCTTTTAGTCTTTATATCACATGTTACCCCTTTTCATCCACACGGATCAGCATCTTCTGGTCTCCATTGACAAAGCAGGCCATCCGAACTAATAATGTTTGTTCGGAAGTTAACAAGGGCTTCACCTGAAAGTACAAAAAATAATATTTATACGTCAAAAAAATATGAGAAAGTTTAGATATATTGTTGTTTATAGTTTCCTATTTGTACAAACTGACATACCATCAGGAGTGAGACCTTGAAGATTGTTCACAAGATAGCTGAAAAAGAAAAAGTAGAATAGCAACGGCCCTTGAAAAACCGTATGGAGAATGCCCATTGCTGTGATGATCAAGCATCCTACAACACATCTACAATCATTTGAGGCACTAGGCACCGGAAAACCACCCATCAACATACAATCATTTGACTGATTATACCAACTGATATTTGTGAGATTAGTAACTTACGTAAAAAACAATAATAATAATAAGGCTATCAACAGGAACAAAAACAGCAATATCAACAGGAACAAAAACAACAAAATATGAAATGAAACGAAATATGAAGATAAACAATGACTGATGGCCCTTACATTCTTGTAGAAATTAGTTTTCCAGTAGATGCAAAATGCAGGGTTGAAGATATAGATGGATAATACCAGACGTAAGCCTTGCAGATGCAAGCAGCTTCAGGCAAGGGCTTACGGAACTATGCACCTGCAAAACATAAACCGAGAATTAATATATGTCGGAGGTAAAGGTTTAAGCATGAAACAAGTAATCCTGAACCAATAATATGCAAGATGAATATACAAGTTTGAGAAACTGATTAACTATATATACTGATATACATACTCGTGTTATTATAATTACAAAACATCTATTAGTTGTAAGTTGCAACCTATTCCCAGTATTTCTTCGTATCACAAAACGAAGCAGAGCTACCTCCCTACCCATTGATTATTACACGTTCAGTCAACTAACCACCATTTATTTTTTCACTACATTTCAAAACCATGAGTATCTCCTAATGAACATAACTAAATTAGATTAACACATCTAAATCTGAACCCGAGACACTAACTGGGTTTACCCGAAACTCAAATGGGTTTTACCCGACCCGTATACCAAATCAAAACCAAACAAGCACTTGTTTAATTTGTTTACCACACGAATAAAATACCAAAAACGTTTTTAAATCCCGTTTTTAACCACGAAAATCTATTAACTCGTTTTTATATTCGGTTTTAAATAAGGATAGTAACAAACAAGGTCAAGATTGGTCATACCAAAGAAACGAGGAGAAAAAGATGGAAGGGAGGTGGCGGTGGAGATAAACTCGAACCAAATGAGACCCTAACATCACCATCTAAAGCCAAGTAAAACCTCCACAACCTTTCTTGTTCTTGGTGGCGTGAAACGACATGTGAGGCGGCTGTGGAGGTGGTGGTCAGTCGGGAGGCGGCGTGTGAGGCGGTGAAGGGTGGCGGTGGAGAGGGGTGTGAGATAGATTAAGGAAATTATTTGGGGATAACATATGTGAGATCTGAGAAAAAAAAGAAAAGATAAAAGATGGGTGGAGATTTTGATTTTGGGGAAAAATTTAGGCGGGGCAATTTGATTTTGGGGAAAAATTTAGGCTGAGCTTGTGAAAAGTTGAGAGGGAAATTTTATTTTGGGAAAAACTAAGTGCGGGACATGTAAAATATTAAATATAAATTTAACACATGAAATATCTTAGTGTGACCATATATGACATTTGGTCACATTGTTCAAGTGTGTGACATATATTTGTCACTTTTAAATGCATATCGTGACTAATGCTTCAAACTTACTTTTCAGTTTTCACACATTTCAAATTCATATGTGGCTAAATTTTCAATAAAAACTAACAGTCACTTTTAAACAATGTGTGACAAACTTAAGTATATGATTTAGCCACATACACAATTACTTCATGTGACCATATATGGAATTTGGTCATACTGTTCAATTGTGTGACATATATTTGTCCCACACACACACACACACACACACACACACACACACACACACACACACACACACATATATATATATATAGGGTAAAGTTAAAATAAAAAGACAAATATCCGTACACTACGTAAAAAATTTTTTTTTTTCAAAATAGTTTGCGAAAAAATCCATAAAAATTTCACAAGATCGGGAATGTTGGTGCATGAAACTTTTGTGAAAAAAGTTTTTCTAATTTTGAGTTTTTATACATTTTTTTTAATGCACAAAAAACGAATTTTGATGCGCAAAAAATTTTTGATGCACAAAATTTTCAACTTGTTTTAGTTAGATGCGCAATGTTATTTTGATTAAAAAAGTTAAAAGAACTTGGGTGCAAACACGAATTTTTGATGCACAAAAAAGCGATTTAATGCACAAACGAATTTTTTCATAAATTTTTTTCGGAAAAAAATATCAACTTTTAGAAAAACTTCCTTCACAACTTTTTCATGCACCAACATACCTGATCTAGTGGAATTTTTTTGGAATTTTTGAGAAAATTTTTGAAAAAAAAAATCTTTTTACGTAATGTACGGATATTTGTCTTTTATTTGATCTTTATCCTATATATATATATATATATATATATATATATATATATATATATATATATATATATATATATATATATATATATATAGTGTGACTAATGTTTCAAACTTATTTGTATCTGTCACACGTCCCAAATTATAAGTGACTAAATAATCAATTTTTTTTTACCAGATAGCTCTAGTCATGAAAATATTCAAATGTGTGACTATAGCCTCAGATGTAATTCTGAAATGGTCACACAAGTCGGATCAAGTGTGGCTGTTTATTTTATTCTGGTACATTTAGTCACACAAATAAGTTACTGTGTGGCCGTTCAAAATCTCACATGTGTGACGAAATCCCAGATTTGTACTAGTGAATGCAACTATGCTCTTAGTTAAGCATAACTAGTACACATGGCCATTAACAAGGATGAAATCCTACCATGACTAGTATTGAGTGTCATCTCAATTTCATTAGCATCATTGTATGCAAACAACAATATGCTCTTTAAAATTCCGTAAACTTGAATATCTATTGTGTAATGTTTGATGCCTTCCAAACTTTCAAGTTTGTTGGCTATGACAATTTTCACAACAATTGACAAATTGTTCATCTATAGAATCTGGAAGCTGTTCCAGGCTGAGGATGTAATTCTATATTCAAACATATTTCAATAGAATAATCACTACACTAGTTATCTAATAACTTTCAATTAGATATCGACATTGTCATAACATCTTATAACAATTCATTTATGTAACATGATGTTCATGAAAAATCTTCGAGTCATACTTAGATTTCATTCATGTTCTATCTTATTTAAAAGATATGTATCCATTTAGACATTCTAAATGATATATCATGTTCTATTAGATTTATTTACCGCATATGTTTATAATAATAAACACACATTCCAAGGTTATATGTTTTATTTTCTAAATCTTTCAAGTGAAGTTTCATTCCAAGTTAAGACTTAACATTTAACTTATATGAAATGTTACTTCCTATATGTTATCCAACATATATGATTTAAGAAAGTAAACATAATACTCCCACTAGCTTTCAGGAATACTTAGGAGTTATCTTATTTTAAATTATAAATCAAAACTTGGATTTAATATTTAAACATAAGACTCATCTCCTTGATGTATGCATTTATCCATACTTGAATTCTTGCATTTTGTACACTTTCAAAGATTATATGAATTCATAAAACTCTTAATTACTTACCGTCCTCGCTTAAGTAATTATACAAGAAAGAGTTTAATAATCCATTGTCAAATTTCATATTCATGAAAATAAATATGACAATTAACATCTTTGTATATTTAATGTGCTTAGAAAAGAAGATTCAATCATAGTTAATTGCTTAAGTATGATTAATAATCTTGTCATAAGACATGCATTAAAATATGTAAAATATTGTCCATATGATTTCTACACAAAGATTTAAACCACTAGGGTTACCTTATCTTTGAAGAAACTCATCTTCATTCTCTAGTCTAACTATTAAGAATTAAGATAAACCAATTTTCCAAAAATTGATTATCTTTATGGACAACATCTTTAACATTCATAGTATGAGTAATTTACCCAATTCAATATTTGGTAATGCATCATAATATAATCCTCAGCATATTAATCAAATATCTGAGATATCCTTGCGGATCTATGAATGAGAATTCCATAATCTTGAGGTCTATCATTTACATATTTAGCCTCATCATGATTTTCACTAGTGTGTTTTAAAAGATTATGTATGTTGTAATTTTATCTTTTCAAGATAAAAACTCCCACTTGCTTTTTGTAATTTATAGACTATCTATAAATACTTAGCAAATAAAGCAACAATACAATGTTCTCCTTTTGGGACATTACAAATACATATTGACAGTTCCTGACATTTAGTTTGTTAATAACCTACTCATAAGTAGTTTAACAAATTCAGAACTTCATTTCAAGACTTAATGTGATTCATCACATTCCATAATAAATGGTGTCTTATTAATCTTCTAGGTTAGAGTCTTATTGAGTATATACAATCCATACTCAATTTTCTAACCTTGATAACTTTTGGAAGAAAAGAAGATATAGTTATCTTGAATCAAACACTACAACAAGAGTTTGATTTTCCTAACTGAACATACCATAATTTGGTATTTCATTAGAATTAATATTGTAAGACAATCTTATAATATGTAAGATAAATATATTTCGTTTGACTTATCTATTCACCAACTAAGTCAACTTAATGGTATAATAGAATTTTCAAGCCAATTGCATGCTATATAACATAAGTACTTTTTGACCAAGTCACTTCATGTCCATGTCTCAACAAGAAGACATAAACTGTTATAATCCCACTATACGTTATAAATCATTGATCAACTCAATGACTTCTTGTATATGTTTTAATTAAAAAACATAACAAGTTAATGTCTTACTTTATTATAGGTCTTGTAACAATTAAAAGACTTCATGTTTATATCTTTACAATAAAACATAAACATATTTAACTAAAGTAATTATGAACACCATCTCTTGGTTTTAATAGTAATTTCAAGTTAATTTATTACTTCACTTATTTTATGTCATTCCAAAATTACATAAATATTCAGATTGAAGTAGTATTAGATAAATTCATTTATTTATGTCATTTCAATAATACATAAATATTTAGTTTGAAGTAGTCTTATTATCATATTGACACTTGTTCTAATAGGTATCTAATTTAGAAACTGCAAAATTTTCAGATACAGTCTCACGTAACATGGATTTTACCTTGTTATTGCAATCTAGCTAAGCTCTCACATAACGTAAATTGCAATACCAATTGTTTCTTGGATTAGATGGGGTAGAATGTTAGTCTTTTACCTTGCAGTCAAGAGAATCCTCTAAATCATATTCCTATGTGTTGTACCTTGCACACAATAAAGATTTCTCCCACTTGTGCATGGAATAACATCATGTATCAGATAAACAACACGTCATTCATTTGTTTATGTGATCAATATGATTGTGTCATAGATATTATCATAATTAGTAGATATAGAACCACATCGTATAGAAAGAAAACATACATGACTATCCTTAAAACACAAGTGTCTACTATTGGAAAGTAATTATCTCAAGACATTCTAGAGATAATCTGGGTTACTACCAAGATGACAAAGCTTGTAGCTTCCACTGAATTACAGATCATTACAATAATTCATTATTCAGTAATTACAACACAATGCTCCCATTGGATTTGACAACATTATAAGTGTTTCATAACCAGTAAAAGCAAATAGTGTGTTATTTACTTTCCTACACCTTTGAGAAAACCCATACGTAACGATTACTTAGGCACTAAAAGAATGTATTCTACTTTGTAAATGATGGACTATCTATCAATGCAATTAACTTAAAAAATTGGGCGTGCAATTTCTTCCTTAATAGGTCTACCATCCCCACAATGGTATGTAGATGGTCAAAACAAAACAAATAGATAAAATATACTAGTTTGTTTTTTACCATTTTGCGGTAATTAGTCTAGCTTCTAATTCAATAACTCATAAAATGTGCAATAATCTTAACTATTAAAGTTTGCTATGAGTTATGTATTTAGAATTTAGACAATTCTAATTTTCCTATCATACCTTTCTCATTCATGAAAAGGAATAGGATTAAGTCTCACGCTTCTCTCATGGAAAGGAGACTAGGTTTATCCTTTTAGTAAAATTGACTCTAGCCAAAACCCCCTATGGGTGTAGATCAATTTACCAATAAAAGAATATACCACGTTTACGGTTTAATGTTGCATTAATACATTAAAAGAATTTACAAAATTCAATTTTAGTATTTTCGATAATACAATCTTTAAGAAAATTAAATACCCATTGGTTTATATTCATATGAACCATAGAATTTTCTTAAAGCTAGGATCCTAATTGACATAATTCCATTACATCAGTTGATCTGCTAGTAATGAAAGTATTCAACAAGGTAATTGTCGAACAATAATTGGCAAACAATTTCCAATTCCTAGATCTTTATGAGATTTATTTTGGAAAACAATTTCCAATATAAGCATGTTTTATCCCCATTTTATGCCTTGAGTCCAAGCTCTCACTTACAACTCAATTTAAGTCGTATAATTAAAAAACTATAAATTAACATAATCCCATTACATCAGTTGATCTGCTAGTAATGAAAGTATGAAATTTACCTTTCCATTGTAATCTAGTCCAAGCTCTCACGTGACGTAAATTACAACTTCAAGTGTTCTTTTAATTAGATGGCATCATTTATCAATTTTAAGCTAAGATTAAATCAACAAAGTTTTAATTGAGGTATTGGGTTCACCAATGTAACACCCCCTAATTTATGAGATAACAGCGGAAGACTAATCGGGGTATTACGGGGAGGATCGAAGTTATAATTATAGAAAATGGCTCGAAAGGGACGTTTTGAACGTTGTTTTCCATTCAAATAATACTTTCGTTCAAAAGGTGAAATATCAATGTGGTAGAATCCCATGAAAAGATATAGTAGTTTGAAAAGAATGACATATTTGATTTTACACCACATAATTTATCAGAGTTATAATGCCCTCTCCGTGTCTAGTCCTGCTCCGTTAATTACCTAAGATAAACTTGCTTAAAGTGTCAACATAAAGGTTGGTGAGTTCATAGAGTTTAATAGAAAACAATTTGTTACTATGAATTCAAGTGGTGAACAGTGGTGTTTGAAATAAATACAAGTACGAGTAAACAATTGATTTCAATGATTTCGAGAGTGAGGAAATAATTGTAATAAATACTAATATTGGCGAAACAAGTAGTGAGTTGCGTTGGGTAAGAACCTTAAGTAAATCATGTATACAATCAATTAAATATCGGGGTAGGATTCCATGGGAATCATAATCCTAGATTGGAGTGATAATAATGGTGTTCTGCCTGAAACCTACAATTGTAGTCTGGTGTAATACTAATACAGTTGTATCTAAATATATATGAAAACATATATATTTTTATAATTATATTGCTCTAAGCCTCATGACAAGCAAACGTTAACAATATACCGTAAAACGGAGGTGTTTACATCAAAGAAATGATGGATTTATGGCCCTCGTGTTATAGGTGATTTGCCACTTCCTATTTCTCAAATATAGTGCATTACGACTGATACGAACTCAAATAAGTACATATTATTACTATCATTTATCCTATTAATTTGACTTGTTTTATTATATTATGTATGAGGATTGATACTTAATCGTTTACTTTTGTAATTCTCAGGTAAAAAACAAGCATTTGGTGAAACTTGGCGATTTTGGACTAATTATGGAGCAAAACATGCAAGAAGTTAAGAGTCTACCAAAATGTACAAGATCAAGACTATTCTGCTCCAGATGCGCCGCATCTCACTTATGACATGCGCCGCATCACTATCAATATTTCACCAGATACGATCCAAGATACAAGAGGACATGCGCCGCATCCTAGAATGGAGTTACGCCGCATCTTCTGGCGGTGTACGAATATTCCTGAATATATTAATCTTGGACCCCACGCGAAGTTAAGTCAATGCGCCGCATCTACTTACTAGATGCGCCGCATCTTACCCTCAGACAGAAACTATAAATACCCCAAGACCAGACGAATTCCGGAGCTTTTAGTCAACACACAGAAGGCCGAAGTACAGAAACCTAGGACGAATTCAGTCGATTAAGGCAGCACAAGACACACCCAAACGAAGATACAAGAGCTGTAAGAAGGTGTTGCATGTGTTTAATTCATTAAGTAGTTTTGTTTTATTGTGTTAGTAAACTTTAATTCATCAAGATTGCTGGCTTGTGTAATGTGACAACGGAAAGATTGCACTCCCTTAAAACTGCTTTCTCATTAATTAAAGTTTATATGTTGATGTCTTTGGTGACTTTTATTAGTGCATTGATAACCTCTGTGTCTAGCTGAGCGTTGATCGGGTCGCCATGCCTCTGCCCTCGCCTATTTATTAGATCGCCTATGCATTCTATCGTCTGTAGAAAAGTAGGAAGAAAGATAAATAAGATAGTCATAAGTAATCATTAAGGGTTTACTCGCCGATAAGATTAGAACCAACGAGAAAGGACTTAATCTCGGTGCGTTGCATCGAACTATACACTTCATATAAAACTAGCAATAAAACAAGTGACAAACTACTTATCTATCAGGACAGCCTTCTTATTGTCTCGAGTATTTATCTGTGTACGTGTGTGCTATTCGCTGATTCGTGCCTATTGGTTTAGTTTATTATTTAATTGCAACCAAATCGTGTCAGTCTCTCAGGCTGAACCCCTTTGCGTTAGATTAGGTTGTATAGCTAACTTAATTTATTAAAATACTGATTAGAATAACTAGATAATACGTTCCACTCTTAGTGATCGACACTCTACTTACCATTATATTCATACTGACCGGGTACACTGCTCGTTAAGTGTGTGTGTTATTGATAAGTCGGCTAAATATAAATTTAAAACTTGAGTAGGCATTAATACTGCTAAACCGCAACGACACATCGCACGCATCAACGACTAATACGACTAGCCACAAAGGCATTCCGTCAGAGTATTAGTGGGATAGGTCGTCAACCTCCAACAGGTTTCGAAGCTGTTCACTATATTCGCGTTCACCGCAGTGATTAATGGCTCGTGATAAAGGGTCTTTTTGGCAATATAGTAACTTAGGCAATATCAACTTAATGGTGTACATGGGATACGTGTGCTCTAATTCTAGCAAATATTTCCATTGGAGTATGGAAATAACATATAAAAGTGATGTGTACATTCATGGTGTTACGTGGGGGTGTAAAGTGAGAACAAATATTATGTTTCAATAAGCAATTTGAGAATGCTATCATTTGAGTTCAGTGTTTAAGCTAAACAAGTAATTTGTAAGTAAAGCAAGCATATATCTCCCCCAAAGGGTAAATCAAATCATGTAAATTAGAGGTTATAATTCTGAGTAAATCGTGAGAGTTTTCAGTGTATTTGTAAAAGTAACAAAATATAGTTGAGCATGTATCTCCCCCAAATGGTATTAATAGCATAAGTATAAAAATGGGGCTATGACTCACCTTGAGTGTATCTGGCAAGGTTGAATATGAAAATAAGTAAGATTATGGGAACAGCTTCAAAACGTGACCTGAATATAAGGGAAGTCTGAGATTCTGACTTAATACGAATAATGAGTGTGAAAATGAGAAATCGATAACGATTTGATCGGTGACTTGAGTGTGATATGCTTAAAATACCTAAAGTTCAAAAATAATATTATACTTAATATTATCTTGTTTTTATGTCATTTAAATCCAAATATATCGTTTCCTCAAAAGTGGTAAAATGAAACGTTAAGTTAAATCGTTTAAAACTCGTTATATATAAATAACGTAAGGTTAAATATTAAGTAAATGAAACATAGAAAAATGCACGTGACGTGACGGGGAATCATAAAATGAAATATAGAAATGAAAATGTCAAATATATTCTGTTGGTCCTTGTCCTTTTCCTGTTTTTAGACTTTATACCCTAACGGCGTTAGCGTTGCACCGTTAGTCCTTAGTTAAATATAAATTGCATTTATAGTCCACTACTTGTCCAAAATAACTCTCTGAGCTTGGAATATAATATAATATCAGTTTCTACCCTAATGTTTCTGTTTGGGCAGTTTTAGTCCATGTTTTTAACAGTTGGCAGTTTTAGTCCTTGAAAGTGAAACTAGTTTGCAATTTTAGTCCAAAATTACAAAAAGAGTGGGGAAAAATTATCCGAATTTTTTTGTGGATTATTAAGGTTTATTAAAGCTTATTTCAACTGCTTATTTGCCAAGATGGCTTATTTTTCACTTAATGGGCTTTTAAAGAGCTAAACAAAGGCCCGTTAACGTTTAATGATCTGTGGGCCTTGAGACAAGTTGGGCTCATCCTTGGGCTTGTTTTTAGTGTTCTAAAATCATATCAAAAGAGTTTTTAGGTCCAGCTTATTCGGTTGGCTTAATTTCAGCTTATTGGGCTTTTCAGTCGAATTAGAAATATATAACTAGTTTTAAAATATGTGTGAGTTGATTCAATTTGGCCATTTTAAAAGGGTTAAACGAGCTTATCATTGTAAAGTATAAACATGAACTTGTTAGCTAGTAGTATAGAGAATTAGGTCGAGCAAAAACATTGGGTTGTTGTTAAGTCGAATTTGGTTTTACAAGTTCATTTAGGTGGCGACATGGGACAGATTTTACACTTAAAAGACTTAGTGAAATTTTGAGATTCATGATTTTATACGTGTGGCCATAGATCAAATAGGGTTCGAAATGTGTATCTAGCAATGAAATAAATGTGTTGTGGGTGCGTCTCATGATCCCTAGGCCTTCCACAAGGGAGGCTAATCATGTTTGGTGTTCTAGTATGAAACGTGCACGTAAAAATAAATATAAAGTATATACGTTCGACAATAACGAATATGTGATGCATGGTGAGTAAAAATGTATTGAAATGAACTTGAAATGATATTAGAAGGCTTACTACACCTCTAGGGTGGTGAGGGGACGTGTAGAGATGGATTAGAACAGGGAGAAAATCCACAACTCGCTAGAACTAAGTTATACGCTTGAATATTAATACTCTATGCCTTGAATTGACTCCAAACGAGAAAGGAGAGAGCTTCTGGTCGTGTAGGGATTGATAAATGATTGAAAGGAACTTAGAAGCATGTAAATGAGTTGAGGGTGAAAGGTGGTGAGCTAGAGAATGTGTTTACGTATATATATAACACGTATAGTGTGTTATATGTATTTTTAATCAAACAACTTTCCCTTACTGTACATGGTCAGGAATATGAGGACTTTGAGAAGGATTTTACTGACATTTGGACTTTAAGAACCATGTGAGTGAGGGAAAACAAGTGGGAGTTGCTTTGTGAATTATATATGTCGACTAGAACTTAATAAGTATACAAAAATTGGTTCAACGTGAAATCTTGGGTGATAGTAGGAGAAATACACTCAATAGGATATATACATGCTAAGAAAAATGATAGAACCAAGTAGGAACAAGTTTGGGTCAAAATGGATGAGTTGGTGAATTTTTATATATGTCGAATGGGTTGTGTATGGCCATTCACTTTGATTTAAATTAACGTGTCAAATGTTCATCTTAGAAGCTAAAACTTGGCATCCTAATTCTTTGGTGGGAGAAAAAATAGGTGATGCAAAAATACGTATGTGTCGTGTTTCAAAATGGGGAGAAAACAGGGCGTTTTGGAGTGGGTTTGGTCGACTTGAACATGTGATAATAAAAGGGATTGGGCTCTTAATGGGTTACTGTGGAAAATGGGAGTTGGGCTGAGATCTTTGGCCCGTTTGGTAACATTTTGTATATAATTAGATTTTGTTATTTCGCGTGTGAGCTCATCTCGTTATTTGGTAAAGTACGTGATAACGTGTTCGCGTTAAAATAATATAATAATGAAAAATTCAAATTTTCCCGTAAAAATGGTAATTAGAAACAGTAACAGAGGTTAACATTAAATTAACTGTTGCTAATTATAGTGGAAATTTATGGTTTGCTACAGTACCTACTTGTCATTCTGAATTCCATCCCGGAATTCAAATTTAAAGTGGTTGTTAGGGTAAGAGGTTATGGAAAAAGCGTTGTCGAGAAATTTCCATTCAGTATTCTATAAAACGTAACCTTGTTAGATTTATTCATACTAGATGAAATAATTTGAATGTCTCGCCACCTAATACATCCAACGGCTGTGAATAGTGAAAAATAACGGTTAGGAATAGTGAATATTCAATGGCTATGACAGTGCTCCTACGGTCATGAATAGTAAAATGTAACGGTCGTGAATAGTGAAATAACGGCTAGTTTTTCCCTATATACACTCCATTTTAATTTCCATTCTTCCACCAACCATATTCCTCTCATTTACTACTTCCAAAATGCCGCACCCTATTACTATCCTCGCAATCGTGTATGTCGTTGCTGTCGCCATTTATTTGGCTTATGCTCCGGAAGAAGATTTCGCATTCTTGGTCGGGATCTTAATGTTTGTCATTCCACTAGTGGTTGTTCATGGGGGAAATAGATAGTAGGAGTGTTGAAATAAATCGTTGTAAATTTAGCACTACCGATGCTAATTTTATTGTTATGTATTAGTTTCCGTGGATTCTAATAAAATTTACGTTATTTGTGTTTTTCATAAATCTTTGTGAATTCTTAGGGCTCTTATGTTCATACTTTTGTCAGTTTCCTATCATAGAGGTGATGGGTAATAGGTGCAGATATCAAATGTGGGTGGTAAAAAGTGATGTTTTATGAACAGTTTGTTTTGTTTTCAAGATTTTGCTTTTGAATGAAGATTGTTATTAGGAAATCTGAAAAGATAACTGTTCCATTTATGACATGATTCTTCCTAAATTAGACATAGTTGATCAGGCTATATATAATTGAGGACAAATGATGTGATGCTTGGCTCAGTCGCAGTGGTATTTATGTTTCTCAAAAAGTTTTAGAGGGTGTTCAACGTGTTGTTTTTATAAAATAACAACATAATTATTTTTCAAAAGAATAAGAAAATTTTGGTTCGCGCTATGGCAATGAGTTAGGAATTTCTAGGGTGATAATAGGATATCCTTGAAATGAATCGTAGGGTTCGTGTGAGAATCTTACAGGGTGGTAAAAGTCTACTGTTTGGTCAGAAATGATATTAATCAAATTTCTAATGGTATAGCAGTGTATTGTTACGTAATGACTATGAACAGGGTAAATTGAATAGAAACTGAAAAATAGACATAGGCTGTGATTATTACGGAAATATTACAAGATAGAGATTTCATACGGTAGAAAGGTAGTTGTTACACTTAGGTTACATCCATCGTACCTAAGGTAAAGTACAAAAGGAAATACAACTTAGAGAGTTTGAACTAGGGTTTATTTATTACAACAGGAATTTCTTCTTCCGTTTAGACATTGGTGTCATCCTTTGACGTTGTTGAGGTCCTAACAAGCTTCCATTCTCTTCTACTGGCCTTGTTGTTCTAATTGGTATTCCGGGTTAGGCACTGATTCTCGTAGAGTCCCGTTTTAACTTCTTGGTCTAGAAATCCTTGGGTAATGGTGATGGTAGGTTTAGTCATTTCTGCTGTACTTTTAAGGTGAGTTGGTCTACAACCCGTGAAACTTTCATGGGTATACTTACAAGACACAGCCGTCTTCTTTCCTCTTGTTGCCCTATTGTTGTTACTCGGGTGAGCTTCTGTAGTCGCCTCGAGTATCACAATAATGATGTTGGTTACTAACTTCTGGATAGCTTCAGGAGTCATAGTTGTGGTTGGTGCTGGTGGGGTATTTGTACTGCTTATGCTGGCCATTTTCTATCAATATCACAAGAAACACAGATTTAGAATCCACCTAATGGCCATGTTAGAATAATTTGAGTAACAAGATATTCGTATACTAGTCATATCAATGTAGTCGAATTTATAACCAATTGAGTATCATAAAATTACGATGTGTCTGGGTAGTATCGTAAACAAATGATCAACTCTTGGTAAGGAAAAAATGATTCATCTACAAAAGCTGAAGTTCAGCAACTTTCTCTTCATTCATCAAGTTTTCTTTCGAAATTTGTCTTAGAGAATTCTATGGTTATAGTCCAGTTATGGCAGGTATAATGATTCATAACAATCGTAGGTAATATCACGGCAAGTCTGGATATGATCATTGTACACCTGAATGTAAGGAAACATTCATAACTTTGTATCAATATTTAGCAAAACCAAAACAACCAACATAATATTAATAACTTGACCGATTGTTTTTTCAAAACAAATGATACAAGATCTTTTATTAATGCCCTAGGTGGTAGGTTAAGGTGTCTCTGTCTTTCTCATTGTAAAACTATCATGTGGGAGCGTATCTCGAATATCTCTGACTGAAACCTCGTCAGTCTGTCCTGAAGGTCCATCTTGTCAGATAAAAGGTCATGTAGGGTGCCCGTTGATCATCTCGGGGCGATCGAGCGGTGTTCTGTCAGGAGTGTATCTATCTGTTCCTCATGACACTCCAGTCGCGTCATGATGGTGGGAGGAGTAGGTGTGCAGGCAACTGCTATCCTGAAGCTCTCTCCAGTCTCGAGGACTCGGGCTGGAGGAGTGAAAGCAGGTGGGAAACAGTAATGATGAGGGAGACCTGAGAGGGTAAATCCTATCTAGGAGTCGGCTCCCGTTGGTGAGGTGCAAGCAGGTATGATTGGATGAGTAGACTTAACAAGTAGTCGGGTCTAACTAACGGTGGAGAGGATAATGATAGTAGTGGTGGTAAGGTGTGCTCGGGAGATAATGGTGGCATCATCCTGATCATATTCAATGGTGACATAGGGGATAGAGGTGGAAATGGTGTTATAATCGGCACTAAGCGTAGGTGTACCTTCTTAATAGGTCCATTGAGGTAGCTTCAAAATGGTGTCATAAACGGTTCAGTTTCATAAGGTGCTAAAATCCTGAAATTTCTGCGCCGGGCTACCGGGGCAGGTGGGGGCAGTAGTGTAGGTAATGGAGTCTCTGAATCAGCTGCAGGCAGTCTGTAACACCCCAACCCGGCAAGGGTAAAGGTGTCACGTTAATGGTTTCATATCAGATCAAACAAAGCATACTTCAATAGTAATACAATAAAATATCAAAGGTTACAAATGAGATACTAACATTATAAGGTTAAGAATGAAACAAAACTAAATACTAAGTCTGCAAATGCAATCCTTCTAATGACTTCTACTTCAGAATAACTATCAAGGTCTTCTAAGTCCAAAAGTCTCTTCACTCATACCCAAACCCGTCGTCCTGCTTATAACCTGCCGCACACGAAAAGAAAACGTGCGGCTGAGCTTAAAAAGCCCAGTGAACAGATATAACGATAACAAGCAGTAACGGTAAAGTAGTGAAGTAAATGAACGAGTACCAGGTATCACGATAGTCAAGAACAGGAACATGAAGACTATACAGATATAACAGGATTAGAACTAGTTACAGAAGATAGGTGAAAAGGAAACCGTAACCCATACAACCCAAGTCAAATCATGTCAAGCTCAGTATTAAGTCATGTATCATACGATAGGGTAGTAGTAACAGTAATGGAAAGTAAAGGTTATACATATATAACATTATTAAAACTAGTTGCAGAAATAGTATAAAATGTAATCCGTAATTCTACCACATACCAGATCAGATCCAGTCAAGTCAAGTGTTAAGTCATATATCAGGTTACAGGGTGACAGTAATAATAATGGTGAGTAAAGTTATAAGGTCACAAGGTGCAGGGTAACAGAAATCCTCTACGAGCCCAGAAACAGTAACAGTAACAGTAACAGTATCAGTATAATCATGTAGAGGGGAGACCTCTCAGTAGTCAGTAATTATGAGGGGAGTCCTCAATCAGTAAATGGAGTGATCAGCTCCCAGTATGTGAAAGACGTGTATCGCACACACCATCAGTCACCAGTAATACATAAATCAGTAATCAGTAACAGTAACAGTTCTAGGATGCATCCATACGCCCCTGGTGGCCATAAACCTCCCAACACACCAAATAAAATACAGAAAAGGGACGGAACAGGTCATCACTCTCCTGCCCTAGAGTCATGCCATCGGTGCATCAATGACATGGTCATGAAACCCTCATGACTAGTTATGGCTCGTAGTATCAAACTGTGGGTTAAGGTCAGGTATCATGTATCATGTGTCAGGTATCATGCCTCAGAAATCAGTATCATGCATCAGTATCATGTATCAGAGATCAGTAACGTGTATCAGATATCATGTATCAGGATTCAGTATCATGTATCAGAAATCAGTATCATGTATCAGAATTCAGTATCATGTATCAGAATCAGTATCGTGTATCAGGTGTCGGATTCAAGTATCAGGTGTCAAGTATTCAGGTGTCAGGTTCAAGTATTAAGTGTTAGGTTCAAGTATTTAAAGGTCATGTAGTCCAGGTCATGTTTTATATAAGAGTTCAAGACATGGTTCAGAACAAAGGATCAGAACAAGGGTTCAAATAAAGGTTCAAGTAGAATGGTTCATATCAAGTGAATCAGGGTTCAAGTTAAGTTTATAGCAAGGTATCAAGTATTTAAGTTAGTTGCATAAGTCAATTTCCATTTCAAAATATCAGAAGTTCATATCATAGGTTCATATCAGAGATTCATATCAGAAAGATCATACCAGTAGGTCAATATCAGAAATGTTCAATATCAGATAGGTTTAATATCAAAAGATCATATACCAGAAAAATCATACATCAGAAAGATCATATATCAGAAAGATCATGCCAAAAGCTCATAATATCATGAAAGAAGCAAGCAAGGTTCACAGAACAAGGAAACATAGCAATAAATCAGGAATCAGAAAATAGGTTCAATATCAAAAGGTCCAAAGTCAGAAGGGTCAAGTATCAGGGAGTCCAAAATCAGAAGGTTCATATCAATTTGTTTCAAGGTTCATAACAAGGTTCAATTTAAAGGTTTATATAAAAAGTTCCTATCATAGTTCAAAAAGTAATCTCTTAAAATAGCTTTCATGAAAGTAAACCTTAAAACAGTCTTCATAAAGTAGGTCCTTTAAAGAAAGTTTTCAAAACATTTTCACATGTGATTAAGAAGAGTTTTTACATTTAGTTATAAAATCCTATGAACCTTCAAAGTATTCCAGGGTCATCAATATTCACATTACAGGGTGATGAACAGATCATATCATGTATCAAAAGAAATAAAGCAAGGTTCATGAATTAGGGAAAACATAACAAAGGCATAGATTCAAATAGGAAAGCCCCATATAAAAAGGCTCAGATCGTAACCAACTGATATGCATAATGAAGAACCAATCAGAGTATGAGACGACATAACAACGGCTCAGAGAAATACTAATATGAATCATAGATACTGAATGAAATAAGCAAGAGGGCACCCTTTCTGAAAAAGGGCAGAATATCTGTACCTTAGCACCCGAATCAAAGGATGATCAATGACAGACAATGGATTACTCCCTCTTCACACCTAGAGGAGTCAAGACAGAATTACTAAAGATCCCACTTTCCATATCAAGTAACTTTCTATTTTAGGCAGTTTTCCTTATTTGGCAAGTTTCCATACTTTAGGGTTTCAAATGTAATTCTTCCAAAGTTAAAGGTCAAATATGTAATTATCACATTCATTCATTTTAATCCTTCATTTATTCAGAATGTACATCTTCAATACTTCAATTTTGCCAAAATTACATTTTATACCCCTTAGTTTACAAAATTTCCATTTAAACCTCTTAATTCATAATTTTACACTTTAAAACCTTATCATATCCATAATTATCAAACAAGCCTCATATTTTATCAAAATACAGAATATGACATCAGAATTACTTATTGTACGAATCCAGCCCCTCAAGTTTCAGAAATTTCACATTTAGTCCCTTAAGTTTACAAAACTTATAATTTAAATCATAATCCTATATTAATTACATATTAAGCCCATAAATATTCAAATTTACCCAAATCACTTTTAATATCATATTTTACCCAGAATAACTTCAACTTTCCAGAATTTACACTTTTAATCCCTCTAGTTTAATTAATTACAAATCATACCCTTTAATTACCATTAATCCATTATCTTGCAATATTTACACATAGGACCCTCAAGTTATATTTTTACCACATTGTAACAGACCTAAATAATATTTTAAAAATAACCCATGAGTTTCAAAAGTTACAAAACACACCCTTGTGATTTAATTACAAATCGGATTACACTTTTTAATTCCAAAACAAGCCCAAATTTGATACAATCATTATGCCATAATTACCCCATTATAATTACATTTTTAAATCACCAAATCCAGATTTAGAAGCCCTAGTTTCAATCGTAAACCCTAGTTCTATATTTTTCCCATTCAAAAACCATAACCCGATTTGAACAATAATTAACCACGACCATTTCAAGCTTCTATAAATCAAACCACTATTTTTACTGGTTCATAATAATTATATAGAGTCTAAGAAAAATAATATCCATGCCCAGAAAATTCGTTTATCATATATTAGAATTCACACCCTTTTTAAAACTTTAAATTCACAACGACTAACCTAGGTTTCTAAAATTCGAAACACCATTTTTTCCAGCTTATGTGATGGCCAAGGAACTCATAAAAATTAATAATGCAACCCAGAAAAATCGTATAACATGATTTACATAATTAACCCATTTTACCCATTTTTAATTCAAACGACCCATTAAACCTTGCATGATTCGAATCCCATATTTTTACCAGATCATATGTGATATAATAAGTTAAAAAAAAATGCCATACCAATTATTTAACGTGTGGAAAGAATTTTTAGCAATTATACCTCACGGTTGGGTTTTTCGACAAGAATAATTCAAACGATCAAATGAATGGACCTCAAACCTTGAAACCAATTTTATTAGCTCCCTAAATTGATGTAGAACTCTAGAAAAATCACCCACTAATTTTAGAATGCCGGATGGAAGTGTTTTGAATTATTGTGTGTTTTGGTATTATCGGTATGTTTTAATAGAATTAAAGAGGAAGTTTGACTAAATAATGAGGAATAGGCGTGATGGGGGGGGGGGGGGGGTTATGGCTGAAAATTCGGAACTCTTAATGACCCATTCAATTTTGTTTTCAAAATCATAATTTCTTGAATTATTTCTATGTTTACATAGTTTATACTATTAATTAATAATAATAATACATACATACATTTAAATTTTCGGCCCTTGGAACAATTTGTGTGTTCAAATGATTTTTTTTTGTACTTTACAAATGTTAAAATGTAGTAGTAAAATTAATTTACTTCGTATCTTGATCATTTCCAGAAGTTTGGGGTTCGTTTGGTACTTTATACGTTTATTAATCAAAGTTTAAGATTGTAGGGACATTTTGGTCATTTTACATGTTATCTGAGTTTTAGGTATTACACAGTCACTGCTGAGTCTGCATATACTGATTATCTGTAAGTGGAGTGTAAGTAGGAGAACTGAACAGTTCTTCGGGTGAGATGATGAAATATATGCCCGTCAAGCTAGTACATACGGGTCTTCTGATATGGGTGAGTCTGGTAGGTAGGTGATGTATGAGTAGTATGGAGGGTAGTTTTGGTAATATCAACTGGTTTGGAAGACATGGTACTGTAGTAACCCAAAAATAGTAAAGTGTGAAATAGTAAAGTGTGTAATAATAAAGTGTGAAATAGTAAAGTATGTAGTACGTGAAGATTGGTGTGTAATAATCCTAATAGGTAATGTACTGAGCACGGTGATATGCAGACACGGAGGGCGTAAAATGGTATGGTGTAAAATCATTCATTTTGAAAGTGTAGTTATAGTCTAATGTTTGAAAACATTTGGTTCTCTATAACCATAGCTCTGATGCCAATCTGTAACACCCCCTAATTTATGAGATAACAGCGGAAGGCTAATCGGGGTATTACGGGGAGGATCGAAGTCATAATCATAGAAAATGGCTCGAAAGAGACGTTTTGAAAGTTGTTTGCCATTCAAATAATAATTTCGTTCAAAAGGTGAAATATCAATGTGGTAGAATCCCATGAAAAGATATAGTAGTTTGAAAAGAATGACATATTTGATTTTACACCACATAATTTATCAGAGTTATAATGTGTTGATCCCAGTTGAGCTTCACGATCTTATTGATTACTTTAGATAAATCTAAGATAATCGGTATAGAAACTGATCTTTGGTTGTATATCAAATATTATGCGGAAATTAATACTTGATCTTAAGAAGAACGAATTCTCAAACAACACTTCAATATATTAATACGATTGCTCTGAATAGCAATAGGGTTACAAGAAACCTTGAAGTGTAAAACAATACGTATGCTAAGATAATCAATATCTAACTCTAACCCTAGAACCTCCTTTTATAGCGTAAGGAGTCCTAGTCGGTTTACAAGACTTCCTATACAAGAAAAATATTCATACGTATCTTTTCTATACTTATCCTTAACATACTATACATATCCTATAGACAGCAGAGTAAATCTTCTAGTAGCAGAGTCTTCGTGAGCTAGCAGCAGAGTTACACTATGCCTATTATCCAAACAGCAGAGTTATCAAAACAGCAGAGTTAATACACTAATCAGCAGAGTCACATAACTATCCAGCAGAGTTATGTTTCTCGAATCAGCAGCATTTTAGACCCAACAATCCTCCCCTAAACTTGATATTTTTCATCAAAAATCATCAAGTTTCTTTAAATCCAACTATCCACCAAGAGGATGCTTCCAAACACCTTACTGTTTTGAAATCTTTGATTCAAGCAACTTTTTATATTTCTCAATCAGTTCAAATGCTTGATTATCTGCACCAAATGGTCTTTGTAATGTCAACTTACCAGGCTGCAACATTTGATACAGAATAGATGTACTGTTGTTGATGACATAATCCTTCTCCACAAGCATATGCACAGTCACACCTATGCATGATAAGACATGAACTCCACAAGATTGATATAAATACCATTTCTGAACTGTGGAACTCAGTAACTTCCTCCATTCAATACTTCTCTCATCTGGTTCAAACATGTTCTTCAAGTAGTAATAATTTAGTCTCTCATACACTATCTCTGGTCGAGTATCACCATAATTCTTCTTATAAAGGTTCCAGAGTTGAGTAATATCATCCCTATCCATGTAGTGCAGCATCTGAGAAAAACTAATATACCCCACACTTGAACCATTTGATCTCTTGATTATCCAGCATACTTGACTATCAGCTAAAACATCATGTGAATAGGAAATGATTGGATATTTTACTGATAAAGGAACTTCATTAAGTAACTCAGGCTCTTCTTGAGGTTCATGAACTGTGAGATCCATAACCCCTTTCATGTCATCTGCAGTCACTTCTTCATTCTCTGAATCACTATCTTCTTTCTCCTCTTTCTCAGAATCACTCATCACTACTGACTGAGTTCTTCTCTTCTTCCTACTCACCTGCTTTACTCTCCTTCTATATCTCTTTGTACCAGCAGAGGATTCAGTCATAACTTCAGCTTCAACAACAATTTCTTTCTCCTTTTCAACATCAGATACTATAGGCTTTGAAACACTTCCACTCCCAGATTCTTTCATATTATCAGATCCCATAACTTCTGGATTACTCTTCTTTTCAGAAACTTTTCTTGGATTAAGCTTAGCATAAGTTTCATAAAATTCCTTTTCAATTAAGTGATCTGACTTACCTTTGAAATCCTTCATCTGATAACCTCTTGCATTCTTCAAGTAATACTTCATGTCAGTATGAATTTTAACCACTTGAATTAACTTTTTCTCATAACAATCTCTAATAAAATGATGTCTTATCTCTATGTGTTTTGTTTTAGAATGAAAAACAGGATTCTTGATAATACACATTGTGCTGTTGTTGTCAATGAAAATTTTTGTGTTCATGAAATTGTACCCATAATCCAGCAATTGGTTCTGAATCCAGAGCACTTGTCCACAACAGCTAGAAGCAGCAACATATTCTGCTTCAGTTGTTGAATTAGCCACCACTGTTTGTTTCTTACATTGCCAAGAGATAAGCCTATGACCAAGATACTGACAGCCTCCTGTAGTTGATTTTCTATCCATAGTAGCTCCAGCATAGTCACTATCTGAGTATGCTATCAAGTCAAATGGTGAATTATTAGGATACCAAAGACCCAATTTTGGTTGACCCTTTAGGTACCTAAAAATTCTTTTGACTACTTCCAAGTGTGAAACTTTTGGGGACACTTGGAATCTAGCACAAGCACACACAGAAAACATGATATCTGGCCTTGAAGCAGTCAGATACATCAATGAGCCAATCATTGATCTGTACAGATGTACATCAACCTCTACCCCATCTTCATCCTTGAGCAAAGGTTTATTTTTATCCATTGGTGTCTTGGCTGTCTTCACATCTTTGAAACCAAATTTCTTCAACATATCAGCCACATACTTGTCTTGGCTAATAAAAATCCCATCTGACTTCTGCCTAACTTGTAGTCCTAAAAAGAAAGTCAGTTCTCCCATTGAACTCATCTCAAACCTGCTGTGCATTAACTTCTCAAATCCTTCACATAACACCTTATTTGTAGACCCAAAAATGATATCATCTACATAGACCTGAACAAGTAGAATATCCTTTTTGTCTTTCTTAATGAACAATGTTTTATCAATGGTTCCTCTGTGAAAACCATTATTCAACAAATACTGAGATAAGGTGTCAAACTTGCTTCTTTCAATCAAAACAAACTCTTCTGCAGTTTCATCCTTCTTTGCTTGTGTACCTGCATTGGGGTTAGTTTGTGTACCTGCAGACATGTTAGTAGTACCTGCAATGACTGGTTGATAATTCATACTCTTGGTTAAAGAATCAATATCAAACATCCACTCAGGACCTTTTCCTTCAACATTAGGTGTGGTTTCTCTGATTTTAACATGCAAATTTTCCACCACATGCCCAGTCCTTTGATTGAAAACCCTAAAAGCCTTACTTTCAGTAGAGTATCCAACAAAGTAACCTATGTCTGCTTTCTCACTAAACTTGCCTAAGTGGTCAATGGTGTTTAAGATAGTGACAGGACACCCAAATGGTCTAAAGAAATCAATCAGTGGTTTCCTACCATGCAATAACTCATAAGGGGTCTTATTGTGAGGTTTAACTATCTTAGTTCTATTTTGCACATAACAAGCAGTGTTGACTGCTTCAGCCCAAAAGATAGTGGGTAACTTAGACTCTGACAACATAGTCCTAGCAGCTTCAATTAATGTTCTATTTCTCCTCTCAGCCACACCATTTTGCTGAGGAGTTCTAGCCACACTAAATTGTCTAGTTATACCCTTTTCCTCACATAACTGATTCATTACTTGATTCTTAAACTCAGTTCCATTGTCACATCTGATGATTTTAACCTTGTGATTAAATAGGTTTTCTATCCTAGTAATAAAAGCCTTAAGAATACCAGAAGTCTCATTCTTAGTAGCTAGGAAGAATACCCAAGTGAACCTACTAAAATCATCAGTAACTACTAAGCCATACATCTTTTTGTTCAAACTATGCACATAAGTAGGTCCAAATAAGTCCATGTGTAACATAAACAAAGGTTCAGTTATAGAATTCACCAATTTGGACTTACAAGATGCTCTATGCTGTTTTCCCATTTGACAAGCAACACATACTTCAGGATTCTCAAAAATCTTTGAAGGTAATCCTCTGACCAAGTTCCCTTTCACCAACTTGTTGATAGCCTTGTAGTTCAGATGTCCAAGCCTTCTGTGCCATAGTTTGGATTCATCAATAGTGGCTTTGGCAAACAGACAAGTTAAATCTCTTTTGGGAATAATGTTCTTTATGTCCACACTGTATATGTTG
This sequence comes from Artemisia tridentata subsp. tridentata, assembly GCA_021014915.2. Taxonomy (NCBI): domain Eukaryota; kingdom Viridiplantae; phylum Streptophyta; class Magnoliopsida; order Asterales; family Asteraceae; genus Artemisia; species Artemisia tridentata. The sequence continues at coordinate 113,019,276 of CP139507.1, forward strand.
TCATTTCTAGGGACTTTAAGAAGTACTAATTTGTCATCAGGTATCTTAAAGTCGGGAGATAAGACAAGACATTCAGTGTCTGTAAAAAGAACAAAATTCTTTCTGTCACACATTTGTGAGACACTAAAAAGATTAAACTTTAAACCATTCACCAAATACACTTTCTCAAAATCCAATTTTCCAGTTCTGATTATGCCTTTTCCAACAATTTTTCCTCCTTTGGGGTCATTCCCAAAGGCAACATATCCACCATCCAAAGCTTCAAAATTCTCCAAATTGCTCTGGTCTCCAGTCATGTGTGAAGAGCATCCACTATCAAAAATGCATTTGTCCTTTAGCTCCTTTTGTAGATTGCCCTGCACAAAAAGTAAGAGAATTAGTTTCTCTTGGGGACCCAAGCCATTACTGACTTGGATCTACCTTGTGCATCAAAGTAGTCAAATTTCTTCAACTGCATTGGTGCACTGCTGTGTCTGAGAACATGATCTATAACTTTAACTTTTGGTTTCCAGACCCAGCAAGCTGAGGCTTTAACAGCATAAAAATGATTTCCCACAACAGTGTCAGTAACAACTTTAGGCAAAACAGCAGAGTCTGCCTTAACAGCAGAGTTTGCTCTAACAGCAGAGTTTGCCTTAATAGCAGAGTTGACTATTTCCTTCTTTATGGGCACTGTTGGTACAATAGGAGAGATAACTCTAGAAGTACCATCTCTCATCAAAACTTCCCTGGGAACCATGTTTCTTTTGGGGTGAGGGTGAGTCTTTCTAGCAAAGTTTCTATGGTTCACCCTAGTGTATTGGTTCCAAGCTGGTTTCTTATAGCACTCATCTTGCAGATGTTCAAAACTACCACAACAATAACATGCCTTCTTAAGTAATTGAAAATCAGTACCTAATTTGTGTGAAACTAGGTTGTTCCAATTTCTCTGGTTTCCCCTAGACAAGTTATTTGTTCTCTTAGGATATTCTCTAGGTGTGTTTTCATACTCAGCCATCTTCCTAGAGATACCTTTACCAAACCTAGGCTTAACAAAATCAACCCTTTTAGCCCTAGGTACTTTTGTTTCAACAACAGTAGGAATTTCTTCCTTTTTGTTCTTAGAGGTTGAATCAGATTCTACTTCATCATCATCACTGTCAGACACCCAATCTTCAATCAGGGGTGCTTGTTCATACTTCTTTACCTCAACCTTAGGTGACTCTAATTCTTTTTCACTAGTTTCAACTACAGGTTTACTAGTTGCACCTACAGGTGTGGCTCCAGACTCAGATATGAAAGTTAGTGTCCTAGTAGGAGGGGCATTGGCACTAAGCTTTGTAGGGTGAGCAACAGCATTATATCCTATACCATTAAAGTGTCTTCCTAATGGTTTACTGAGAATGTCAGTGGCAAATTGTTGTTTTTCCACCCTAACAATGTGTTTTTCAGTCTCACTTTTGGCTAAATCTCTAGCCTGTTCAGCCTCTCCTACTTTTTCCATAAGAACCTTAATCTCATCATCTTTCTTGATAATTTCATTTTTCAGGATAGTGATCTGATCAAGATATTCAATTTCAACCTTTTTATAAAACTCTAGTTTCTCTTCTAAGTTCTTTAAACCATATTCATAACTAAGATTATCTAGCTTAAGTGTTTCATTTTCCATTTTAAGGCTTCCATTGCTAGACTTAAGTATCTCAATTGTATCAGAACATGATTTAAAAGAACAAGATGATTCATTTGATACCTCAGAGTCTGATCCAGAAGAAGAATAGGCCATGAGAGCAAAATGCTGTACTTCAGGATTTTCTTCAGCTATCAATGCACAATTTGGACCATCCTCAGCAAGATCACTCCAATCAAAATCACCTAACCCATCACATGATACCATAGCAGAAGTAGAATTTGGCTCTTCATCAGCAGACTTCTTGAAATTTTCATTGCTTCTTTTTGGTGCTTTGCATTCTCTTGCAAAGTGTCCCTTCTTTCTGCAATTAAAACATTCAGCCTTTGACTTGTCAAATCCCACACTCTTAGTCCTTCTGAACTTCATCTCTTTCCCAGTACGCTTAAGAAACCTTCTTGCCCTCATTGTCAACATAGCAAACTGCCATTGCATATCAATCTCCTCAACATCATCAGGATCAAGTTCATCCAAATCTTGAGGCATAACTGAAGTACTTGTAGTAAGTTCAGCCAAATAAGCACAAATTGCAGCATCACTGATGGTGTTGGTGTTAGCAGAGTCAGTAGCAGAGACATGTGAACCAACAGCAGGAGCAAAAGCACCACCAGCAGAGTGCTGTTCTTGATATCTACCATTATTCTTGCTGTTTGAGGAAACAAAAGCAAGATTATTTGTGGTAGAAGATGAACTTGACAGTCCTTTCACTTCAGATTCATAAACCTTCAAGTTATTGTACAGATCGTCCAATGTCATAGTATCAAAATCTTCCTTGTGCCTCCAAACCACTGTATGAGTGTTCCATTCAGAAGATAGACTTCTCAGAAACTTTAGATTAACATCTTCTTGAGATGGTTCAATCTTCAAAAGAGCCATCTGACTGGTTAACTTATGAAGTCGATCATAGGTTCCTTTAATGTTCTCAGAACCCAAAGCAGAAAAAGTCTCAAACTGGTGCTTCAGTAGATTCTTTCTTGATTTCTTGGTAGCCTCATTCCCACCAAATCGAAGTTCAATTGCTTCCCACAACTCCTTAGCAGACTCAAGATGATTAAAACTCAATTGATAATCATTAGGTATTCCCATCATGAGAATACTGTGAGCCTTAACCTCCAATTTTCTCTGTGCTTTCTCCTCACTTGTCTTGAGAGTCAAGACTGATCCAGTAGCAGTCTTGGTTTGCACCTTGTCGCCTTCAAGAACAACATCCCAAAGTGAGTAATCAACCATTCACATGTATTGTTGCATCCTCATCTTCCATATCTCATACTCTCCAGTCTTGAGCATGGGAACTCTTGATGCAATAATCATGTGTGTTGAATCGGAATCCATTGCTTACTTTGATGATTAGCAGATCTTGTATTTAGAAATTCTTCTTGGTACCAGTTTCTAGATCACAAGCTCTGATACCACTTGTTGATCCCAGTTGAGCTTCACGATCTTATTGATTACTTTAGATAAATCTAAGATAATCGGTATAGAAACTGATCTTAGGTTGTATATCAAATATTATGCGGAAACTAATACTTGATCTTAAGAAGAACGAATTCTCAAACAACACTTCAATATATTAATACGATTGCTCTGAATAGCAATAGGGTTACAAGAAACCTTGAAGTGTAAAACAATACGTATGCTAAGATAATCAATATCTAACTCTAACCCTAGAACCTCCTTTTATAGCGTAAGGAGTCCTAGTCGGTTTACAAGACTTCCTATACAAGAAAAATATTCATACGTATCTTTTCTATACTTATCCTTAACATACTATACATATCCTATAGACAGCAGAGTAAATCTTCTAGCAGCAGAGTCTTCGTGAGCTAGCAGCAGAGTTACACTATGCCTATTGTCTAAACAGCAGAGTTATCAAAACAGCAGAGTTAATACACTAATCAGCAGAGTCACATAACTATCCAGCAGAGTTATGTTTCTCGAATCAGCAGCATTTTAGACCCAACAGAGTTATAATGCCTTCTCCGTGTCTAGTCCTGCTCCGTTAATTACCTGAGATAAACATGCTTAAAGTGTCAACACAAATGTTGGTGAGTTCATAGAGTTTAATAGAAAACAATTTGTTTCTATGAATTCAAGTGGTGAATAGTGGTATTTGAAATAAATACAAGTACGGGTAAACAGTTGATTTCAATGATTTCGAGAGTGAGGAAATAATTGTAATAAATACTAATATTGGTGTAACACCCCAACCCAACAAGGGTAAAGATGTCACGCAAATGGTTTCATATCAGATAAACATAGCATACAATCAAATAGTAATACAATGGTTCTCAAAGGTTACAAATGAAATCTTGCAATACAAAGGGTTACAAAGGAAAAATAAAAGCCGTCTATAAAATCCATAAGTACATCTCTTCTAATAGCTTCTACTCAAAGTCTTCTAAGTCCAAAAGTCTCTTCACTTATATCCAAACCCGTCGTCCTGCTTAAAATCTGCCGCACACGAAAAGAAAACGTGCGGCTGAGCTTAAAAAGCCCAGTGAACAGATATAACGGAAACAAAGCAGTAGCATAATGAATAATACATGAGTAACTGAGAATGGAAGCATGAATACATGGTGAGAATACAAGGTAAGAATACATGGTAAGAATGCATGGTAAGAATACATGGTGTCATAAGGGAAAGTGTAAAGGTGCAAGGTAAGGGAAAGTCAGTAATCCACTACGAGCCCATAACATGAAATCATAAGCATAATCATAATCATAAACATGTAGAGGGGAGACCTCTTAGTATCCTGTAAATATGAGGGGTGTCCTCATCATGGGTATCTTGTAAATATGAGGGGTGTCCTCATCATGGAAATCTTGTAAATATGAGGGGTGTCCTCAATCATGGGTTGGAGTAGCTAGCTCCCAGAGTGTGAAAGACGTGTATCGCACACACCATCAGTCACCATGAATAACATAACATAACATGAACATGAACATGAACAAATCTAGGATGCATCCATACGCCCCAGGTGGCCATAATCTGCCTCTACGTAAACATAACATGCAGGGACGGGACAGGTCATCACTCTCCTGCCCTAGAGTCATGCCATCGGTGCATCGACTGACATGGACATGAAACCCTCATGCCTAGTGAGTGGCTCGTAGTATCAAACTGTGGGTCAAGGTCAAGTATCATGAATCATGTTTTAAGTTTACTTGCATAGGTCATTATCTTGTTTCATAAGTTCAAAATCATGGTTCATAATCATGGTTCATAAGCATGGTTCATAAGCATGGTTCATAAGCATGGTTCATAAGCAAGGGTTCATAAGCAAAGGTTCATGTATGAAAGGTTCATAATCATAAGAGGTTCAATATCAGAAAAGGTCATCTATCAGAGATGTTTAATATCAGAAAGGTTCAAAACAGAAAGGTCATGTTAAAGGTTCATAATATCATGAAAGAAACCAGAAAGGTTCACAGAATCAAAGAAACATGGCAGTGAATCAGAAATCAGAAATGAGACGAAGGCACCTTACTAAAGAAGGGCAGAATATCTGTACCTTAACGAAATACGCAAGCAAGAAATGAAAATCAACTCAAGTAGGAGATCACTCCCTCTTCACCCGATCTACAAATAAACATAAGTTCTCTTAAGTTCGTATAATCATATGGTTTCATGTTTGTTCCCATTTCATATTAAGGAGCTTTGATCATTAACGTTCTCGTATTTCAATTTAAAAGATTAGAGATGATCATATTCTTAGCTTATGATTCATAATGTCATTCACAAGTTTTAGTGTCATATAGTAGTTATCATAACTTTAGGGGTTCACTATGTAATTATCATAAGTTTAGGGTATAATATGAAAATATCATCAAGTTACAGATTTTATAAGTTATGACCTTTGATTTTAGCAAAATATCCAATTAAACCCTTAAGGTTACACAATAAACACATCACACCCTTTAGTTCACAATTTTACACTTTTATAACATCACACAGTTTTAAGTACAAATTTGTCAGGTTTTCCATAAATTCTAAATCGTTTAAGAACTCAGTATTAAAATCCCCAAAAATTCCCAGAGGTGCTCACATGTCTAAACTATTTTATCAAATTTTTCCAGATTTTATTATGGGGTATAGATATGTATTAAAAATCCACTTTCACAACACGTCCAGATTTCTGAGAAATTTTACTATACGAAAAGTTATTAGCTAGAAACCTTTTAAGAAAAATTCACAAAAATCTATAAGAATTCCAGGAAGTCATATACATCTTGAATATTACCCAGTTCAAAGGACACCTTCTAACTCAACACGGTTTGAAAATTAAAAATGGAAAACCCGGACTGATTTTCCAGACTCACAAATCCGACCAGACACATAATTTTCTAAAAATCAAAAAGTAACCTTCTAATCCTCTAAAAATTACAAACTAAATTTCTCCAGATAGCTATTTCAATGAACTTAGTTTAGGGATTTTGAGTCACTCAAAAACACGATTCCATCATAAAGTTATAGCCCTTCAAAGTTGAACAAATTTCGGACTCAGAAACATTCCACACAGCAAGTTAACCAAGTTAGGGTTTTTCATATCCAAATCACATGTTTTTCATCCCAAACGTTTTTAATTGAGTCCATAACATATTTTGATCCTTCATTTACATATTTAACATCATTCTCATCAGTTATTTCACACCCAAAAGTGGTATCCAATTCACAAACATAGTTTTAGAGTTTTATCACTCATGATTTTATGTGAATGTTTTTGATTTTATAACACATATATTTCGATTATAACAACGGAATAAGAATACGAATTAAATAAGAACACGATACCCTCGATGACCACGAAAACCACGAACACAACACGGATCAAAGACACCACACGAAGGCTTCTTTTCCTCCTCCTTTCTTTTCTGGTTCGCACAACAGCAGCAGAAAACAATAACAAAAAAAAAACGTGTTGCTTAGTTTTTTTTTTGATTCACAAATTCGTATGGGTGAACATATGCGTTACACGGTTACCTCGTGATGGATGATAAGCGAATTAAGGACAAGATTCAAGGCTTCTCTTGGTTTCTTTTTGATCGACACAGCAGGAACACAACAAGAGGGAAGAACCGAAATTTTTGTGAGAGTTTTTTTTTTTTCTTTTTAGGGTTTTGTTAATTTTTTTGAAGGTCGGTATTTAGAAAAACAAAGGGATACCGAGTATTGTGATTAGGGCATTTAAGGTAGGATTAATTTACCATTAAGACTTACCAAATTTTAGCCAATCAAGAACTTGGCCCATATTATGGTCAAGGGGGGGGGGCGGCATATATAGTTAGGTTCTTTCTTTTTCTTTTTTTTTTTTTTGTAACGAAATGTATATTGTATAGTTTTAATTTAGTTAATAACTTAGGTTAACTTTCATTTAATTCGTATTCATAAGTTCCCAAGATTTTAATTCGAGGGCATTTTAGTCTTTTCATATTGTGTTAATTTGCGGGTTTTACAACTCTTCCCATCTTAAAAAAAAATTTTCGTCCTCGAAAATTGAAGTGCGAAGTCGAAATGAAATGCGAAATCGAAAGCAATAACGAAATGAATACGTACCAAATCAAAAAGAGAAATTCGGATAATCGGATCGTATTGACTCTTCGGTTTCCCAAGTAGCCTCGCTCTCAGGATGGTTCTTCCAAGGAATCTTTACGAACGGAATTGTTTTAGTTCTCATGACTCTTTTCTGACGCTCAAAACAGCCTCAGGTTCTTCACAATACGAAAGATTTTCTCGAATCTGATCGAATGGGCAAAACACAACATGAAGCGGATGATAATCATACTAACGAAGAAGTGGTACATGGAATACATCGTATACATGATATTACTGGGAAGGTAACGCCAAGCAATGAGATACCTTGCCAACCTGATCAAAATCATCGAAAAGCCCTAGGCTTTCATAGTTCACAACGAATCCGTTCCAAGAAATACGAAACAACAATGTAGCGGATAACGATTTAAATCTCACACAGAGATACGTGAAACATTCCTGTTGTAAGTAATACGAAGGTAGTACTAAAGAGTAAAAATCTCATCAGCTCAGTCCAGATTCTTAACGAAAAGGGAACTAGTGCACCACTATAGAAGAACTCATAAATTCCAAGCAGATACCGATCGAACTAAGGAACGTTCCATCGGTCAACGAAGCGCGTGACGAATCATCAAATGTATCAAATCGTATATCAAAGACAGCGGATCAATCATATAGTTAGAATAAATCTAAAATCTCACTAAACGCGGATGATCTCAAACAGATATCAGAAATTCTAAGGCTTCTAAGGCACTTCTCGAAATATCCTATGCCCACAAAGAGTGCACGTTATATGATGTAAGTATTATCACGCTGGCCAGACGTCATAATACTTGCATCATATAAATATGCCCTCACGATGGTCATACTTTATCTCAAGTCGTGATTAACATAACTTATCTAAATCCACCTAGTCCACCTACCGTCTCAGAGGTCACTAAAATCAAACATCATAACTAAGAGAACGAAATTACTCGAAGAGTAACGGAAATCCGAAAATGTCCATCAGAATTCAGGTACGTCGTTAATAGCGTCAATACTTCATAACTTATCAAAATCAACTCAGCCAATATCAGTGGTTACTTCAACATCCGTCCTTTCTGAAACATAAATCACAAATTCCCTTCCATAATTCGTCAAAATTCCACATAACTCGTTACTCAACAAATGCAGAGTGACATAGGATGAAATTTCTAACAGAGAAACCCAAATTATTCAAAGGACTTCATTATCAGGTAACGGTATTTAAGTAGGTTGAGGGAAAAAACAAATTACGTCATCGATAGCTTCATCATTCACAGAATCACCTCGTCTAAACGCAAATGTCCACTTCAAAATTCGTCAATTCAAATACTAAATTTCAAAATTTCTTTCAAGTTGGAGTGGTTCATCTATGTTTGTCCATCTTATCCCATGGTGAAAAGGAATTACAAATTTGAGTCTGATTCCTCAAGCCTTCAGCAACTCTTCTTGATATGGTGGTTTCGTAGCGGCAGCCTCTGACACGATCATCGTGCAACCCTCCATCCGCAAGTCTGCTTCTGCTCTCAATTCATCTTAGTACAACTAAAATGAATAGAGAAGCAAGACTGCGCATCTTCGACAGGTCTTCCAGCATAGCTCCGGGTATGTGTTGAACGATTCGCCTCAAACGATCTGGTTGTCTTGATGCCCGAGTTGAATTCTTTACGTGTTGCATGATGTGTAGTCGAGTACTATCCAGTTCCCCTCTTCTTCTTAGGTGCTCCTTCTAAGGTACACTTGTCGCAACCATCTTCTACTATTCTCCCACTAGGTTTCTAACGCTGATAATTGTCTTCGATCTTGATCCTTTCTGTGTGAAACTCTGTCTTCACATTATATAGGGTAGTGTTGCCTACTAAGAGCTCTGAACGTCAACCGAATTTCTCTTCTAGAACAAAGGCTCATCCTGCCAATAATCTCTATGTTCTTCTTTCGTTCTCTGAACATAACACAATGTCATACTATGACAATTTGTCCAAAACACACGAAGACATGATCATTTTTGCCAATACTATTGGCATCACTCAAACTCATAAGGTTATAACTAGCGCGAGGACCGTCTCTGAAATCGTTTAGGGGAAAAACTTTCACATACACCTCATGTCGCCTTCCTTCTTCTTCAAAGTAAGACTGAACTACTTCACAAAGGTTACTCTCGGTTAGATAACCCCCTTTTTAGAAGTTCTTGTGGTTGCTGCTTCAGCCCTTCAAATTTAGCACGATGCAACGAGATACGAAGTTTCAAAAGAAAGACCAAATCAATCGTTGATGTGCGAAAACGGATAACGATTACTGATAGTGGTATGGTTAGGTGCACAATAGTCGATACGTCGTCATATACTTCATCTTCATAGACCAACAAGAGTACTTCAAGAGAATCACTGAGGTGAGCAAAATTCATATTACACCTGAAATACCGGAAAATCTTCGTACAACGGAATATTTCTAATGGCGAAACTTCCCAAGGGTGAATAGTAATGGTTGTCAGGAAGATTGATAATCATATGAGTTCAGGGTTGGTGCTTCCATAGTGGCAAAACTTTAGCAGAATCAGGTGTAGAGATTCATCATAACGAAATAGGGTAAGATAAATTGTTAAGATCACATTTCAGATACGGTAGTCTATGGTAGCTTTACAAATAGTCATCCGGTCCATACATAAGAGACCACACAATAAGACATGTCAAGATCAAAAGATTCATAGAACGAATACAGTCATCGAATCAGACGGATAGTTCATATATCGAAATCCAGCACATGTTTCAATAAAAGTGTTGAGATGGATAAACGAATGATTCAAGTGTGGGGATTTGTTCAGCTTCTTAGCATAAGCAGTAAGTAGGATGTGTATTATCAGCAATACGAACATCGTATATTTGTCAAAAGTGAGATGTACAGAAAATCCGTTATTAGCATCATCATGCTCAGTTAACAAATCCATACAGAGGTAACATAGCATCATATCCTTCCAAAGGAAATGGTTGGCAGAACAAGATTCGTCATTCAAAGGAAAGGAACATAACTTCCTATATCCATGGTTAATAATTACCAGAATTCTCATAGGAGTAGTAACGGATTTATGCAAAGTTAAGTAGTATCGGACGATACATTCACATTCAGCATAAGCAATGAATTCACAAAATGTGTCGAACACATTATGGTTGAATGGCTTACGACATGGTCGGAAAGGTGTTAAACAGCTTATCAAACAAATCGGAGGTGGATGTCAAAATCTGAAAATGAAACTTACATGGTGTAAGGTATCCAGGCGGGTTTTCCGAGGTATTCCAAACTTACTTGGTTACTAAGCTTAAGTTGCAAAGCTTCTAACTCCTGAAAAGTTCTGATGAGGCTTAATTAAAGGCAAGGGCACGAATCAGAGTGATGCGGAAGCAAATGATACTCACATATATGTCTTAGTCTACCCATTCCTCACTGGTCAAATTTAGGTTCCTACAGGGAGATCCTAAAGCAAATCTTACAGGTTATCTTATGAGCGCTTACAGGGAAACTTAGTGGTCCTACTTACACAGGCCAAGGGTAAGTGTATTACGAATCGCAGCCTGTCTCTCTGATACCATAATTGTAACACCCCAACCCAACAAGGGTAAAGATGTCACGCAAATGGTTTCATATCAGATAAACATAGCATACAATCAAATAGTAATACAATGGTTCTCAAAGGTTACAAATGAAATCTTGCAATACAAAGGGTTACAAAGGAAAAATAAAAGCCGTCTATAAAATCCATAAGTACATCTCTTCTAATAGCTTCTACTCAAAGTCTTCTAAGTCCAAAAGTCTCTTCACTTATATCCAAACCCGTCGTCCTGCTTAAAATCTGCCGCACACGAAAAGAAAACGTGCGGCTGAGCTTAAAAAGCCCAGTGAACAGATATAACGGAAACAAAGCAGTAGCATAATGAATAATACATGAGTAACTGAGAATGGAAGCATGAATACATGGTGAGAATACAAGGTAAGAATACATGGTAAGAATGCATGGTAAGAATACATGGTGTCATAAGGGAAAGTGTAAAGGTGCAAGGTAAGGGAAAGTCAGTAATCCACTACGAGCCCATAACATGAAATCATAAGCATAATCATAATCATAAACATGTAGAGGGGAGACCTCTTAGTATCCTGTAAATATGAGGGGTGTCCTCATCATGGGTATCTTGTAAATATGAGGGGTGTCCTCATCATGGAAATCTTGTAAATATGAGGGGTGTCCTCAATCATGGGTTGGAGTAGCTAGCTCCCAGAGTGTGAAAGACGTGTATCGCACACACCATCAGTCACCATGAATAACATAACATAACATGAACATGAACATGAACAAATCTAGGATGCATCCATACGCCCCAGGTGGCCATAATCTGCCTCTACGTAAACATAACATGCAGGGACGGGACAGGTCATCACTCTCCTGCCCTAGAGTCATGCCATCGGTGCATCGACTGACATGGACATGAAACCCTCATGCCTAGTGAGTGGCTCGTAGTATCAAACTGTGGGTCAAGGTCAAGTATCATGAATCATGTTTTAAGTTTACTTGCATAGGTCATTATCTTGTTTCATAAGTTCAAAATCATGGTTCATAATCATGGTTCATAAGCATGGTTCATAAGCATGGTTCATAAGCATGGTTCATAAGCAAGGGTTCATAAGCAAAGGTTCATGTATGAAAGGTTCATAATCATAAGAGGTTCAATATCAGAAAAGGTCATCTATCAGAGATGTTTAATATCAGAAAGGTTCAAAACAGAAAGGTCATGTTAAAGGTTCATAATATCATGAAAGAAACCAGAAAGGTTCACAGAATCAAAGAAACATGGCAGTGAATCAGAAATCAGAAATGAGACGAAGGCACCTTACTAAAGAAGGGCAGAATATCTGTACCTTAACGAAATACGCAAGCAAGAAATGAAAATCAACTCAAGTAGGAGATCACTCCCTCTTCACCCGATCTACAAATAAACATAAGTTCTCTTAAGTTCGTATAATCATATGGTTTCATGTTTGTTCCCATTTCATATTAAGGAGCTTTGATCATTAACGTTCTCGTATTTCAATTTAAAAGATTAGAGATGATCATATTCTTAGCTTATGATTCATAATGTCATTCACAAGTTTTAGTGTCATATAGTAGTTATCATAACTTTAGGGGTTCACTATGTAATTATCATAAGTTTAGGGTATAATATGAAAATATCATCAAGTTACAGATTTTATAAGTTATGACCTTTGATTTTAGCAAAATATCCAATTAAACCCTTAAGGTTACACAATAAACACATCACACCCTTTAGTTCACAATTTTACACTTTTATAACATCACACAGTTTTAAGTACAAATTTGTCAGGTTTTCCATAAATTCTAAATCGTTTAAGAACTCAGTATTAAAATCCCCAAAAATTCCCAGAGGTGCTCACATGTCTAAACTATTTTATCAAATTTTTCCAGATTTTATTATGGGGTATAGATATGTATTAAAAATCCACTTTCACAACACGTCCAGATTTCTGAGAAATTTTACTATACGAAAAGTTATTAGCTAGAAACCTTTTAAGAAAAATTCACAAAAATCTATAAGAATTCCAGGAAGTCATATACATCTTGAATATTACCCAGTTCAAAGGACACCTTCTAACTCAACACGGTTTGAAAATTAAAAATGGAAAACCCGGACTGATTTTCCAGACTCACAAATCCGACCAGACACATAATTTTCTAAAAATCAAAAAGTAACCTTCTAATCCTCTAAAAATTACAAACTAAATTTCTCCAGATAGCTATTTCAATGAACTTAGTTTAGGGATTTTGAGTCACTCAAAAACACGATTCCATCATAAAGTTATAGCCCTTCAAAGTTGAACAAATTTCGGACTCAGAAACATTCCACACAGCAAGTTAACCAAGTTAGGGTTTTTCATATCCAAATCACATGTTTTTCATCCCAAACGTTTTTAATTGAGTCCATAACATATTTTGATCCTTCATTTACATATTTAACATCATTCTCATCAGTTATTTCACACCCAAAAGTGGTATCCAATTCACAAACATAGTTTTAGAGTTTTATCACTCATGATTTTATGTGAATGTTTTTGATTTTATAACACATATATTTCGATTATAACAACGGAATAAGAATACGAATTAAATAAGAACACGATACCCTCGATGACCACGAAAACCACGAACACAACACGGATCAAAGACACCACACGAAGGCTTCTTTTCCTCCTCCTTTCTTTTCTGGTTCGCACAACAGCAGCAGAAAACAATAACAAAAAAAAAACGTTTTGCTTAGTTTTTTTTTTGATTCACAAATTCGTATGGGTGAACATATGCGTTACACGGTTACCTCGTGATGGATGATAAGCGAATTAAGGACAAGATTCAAGGCTTCTCTTGGTTTCTTTTTGATCGACACAGCAGGAACACAACAAGAGGGAAGAACCGAAATTTTTGTGAGAGTTTTTTTTTTTTCTTTTTAGGGTTTTGTTAATTTTTTTGAAGGTCGGTATTTAGAAAAACAAAGGGATACCGAGTATTGTGATTAGGGCATTTAAGGTAGGATTAATTTACCATTAAGACTTACCAAATTTTAGCCAATCAAGAACTTGGCCCATATTATGGTCAAGGGGGGGGGGGCGGCATATATAGTTAGGTTCTTTCTTTTTCTTTTTTTTTTTTTGTAACGAAATGTATATTGTATAGTTTTAATTTAGTTAATAACTTAGGTTAACTTTCATTTAATTCGTATTCATAAGTTCCCAAGATTTTAATTCGAGGGCATTTTAGTCTTTTCATATTGTGTTAATTTGCGGGTTTTACTAAAATTGGCGAAACAAGTAGTGAGTTGCGTTGGGTAAGAACCTTAAGTAAATCATGTATAGAATCAATTAAATATCGGGGTAGGATTCCATGGGAATCATAATCCTAGATTGGAGTGATAATAATGGTGTTCTGCCTGAAACCTACAATTGTAGTATGGTGTAATACTAATACAGCTGTATCTAAATATATATATGAAAACATATATATTTTTATAATTATATTGCTCTAAGCCTCATGACACGCAAACGTTAACAATATACCGTAAAACGGAGGTGTTTACATCAAAGAAATGATGGATTTATGGCCCTCGTGTTATAGGTGATTTGCCACTTCCTATTTCTCAAATATAGTGCATTACGACTAATACGACTAGCCACAAAGGCATTCCATCAGAGTATTAGTGGGATAGGTCGTCAACCTCCAACAGGTTTTGAAGCTGTTCACTATATTCGCGTTCACCGCAGTGATTAATGGCTCGTGATAAAGGGTCTTTTTGGCAATATAGTAACTTAGGCAATATCAACTTAATGGTGTACATGGGATACGTGTGCTCTAATTCTAGCAAATATTTCCATTGGAGTATGAAAATAACATATAAAAGTGATGTGTACATTCATGGTGTTACGTGAGGGTGTAAAGTGAGAACAAATATTATGTTTCAATAAGCAATTTGAGAATGCTATCATTTGAGTTCAGTGTTTAAGCTAAACAAGTAATTTGTAAGTAAAGCAAGCATATATCTCCCCCAAAGGGTAAATCAAAACATGTAAAGTAGATGTTATAATTCAGAGTAAATCATGAGAGTTTTCAGTGTACTTGTAAAAGTAACAAAAGATAGTTGAGCATGTATCTTCCCCAAATAGTATTTATAACATAAGTATAAAAACGGGGCTATGACTCACCTTGAGTGTATCTGGCAAGGTGGAATATGAAAATAAGTAAGATTATGGGAACGGCTTCAACACGTGACCTGAATATAAGGGAAGTCTGAGATTCTGACTTAATACGAATAACGAGTGTGAAAATGAGAAATCGATAACGATTTGATCGGTGACGTGAGTGTGATATGCTTAAAATGCCTAAAGTTCAAAAATAATATTATACTTAATATTATCTTGTTTTTATTTCTTTTAAATCTAAATATATCGTTTCCTCGAAAGTGGTGAAACGAAACGTTAAGTTAAATTGTTTAAAACTCGTTATATATAAATAACGTAACGTTAAATATTAAGTAAATGAAACATAGAAAAATGCACGTGACGTGACGGGGAATTGTAAAATGAAATAAAGAAATGAAAATGTCAAATATATTCTGTTGGTCCTTGTCCTTTTTTTACACTTTATACCCTAACGGCGTTAGCGTTGCACCGTTAGTCCTTAGTTAAATATAAATTGCATTTATAGTCCACTACTTGTCCAAAATAACTCTCTGAGCTTGGAATATAATATAATATCAGTTTCTACCCTAATGTTTTTGTTTGGGCAGTTTCAGTCCATGTTTTTAACAGTTGGCAGTTTTAGTCCTTGAAAGTGAAACTAGTTTTCAATTTTAGTCCAAAAATACAATAAGAGTGGGGAAAAATTATCCGAATTTTTTTGTGGATTATTAAGGCTTATTAAAGCTTATTTCAATTGCTTATTTGCGAAGATGGGTTATTTTTCACTTAATGGGCTTTTAACGAGCTAAACAAAGGCCCGTTAACGTTTAATGATCCGTGGGCCTTGAGACAATTTGGGCTCATCCTTGGGCTTGTTTTTAGTGTTCTAAAATCATATCAAAAGAGTTTTTAGGTCCAGCTTATTCGGCTAGCTTAATTTCAGCTTATTGGGCTTTTCAGTCCAATTAGAAATATATAACTAGTTTTAAAATACGTGTGAGTTGATTCAATTTGGCCATTTTAAAAGGGTTAAACGAGCTTATCATTGTAAAGTATAAACATGAACTTGTTAGCTAGTAGTATAGAGAATTAGGTCGAGCAAAAACATTGGGTTGTTGTTAAGTCGAATTTGGTTTTACAAGTTCATTTAGGTGGCGACATGGGACAGATTTTACACTTAAAAGACTTAGTGAAATTTTGAGATTCATGATTTTATACGTGTGACCATAGATCAAATAGGGTTCGAAATGTGTATCTAGAAATGAATTAAATGTGTTGTGGGTGCGTCTCATGATCCCTAGGCCTTCCACAAGGGAGGCTAATCATGTTTGGTGTTCTAGTATGAAACGTGCACATAAAAATAAATATAAAGTATATACGTTCGACAATAACGAATATGTGATGCATGGTGAGTAAAAATGTATTGAAATGAACTTGAAATGATATTAGAAGACTTACTACACCTCTAGGGTGGTGAGGGGACGTGTAGAGATGGATTAGAACAGGGAGAAAATCCACAACTCGCTAGAACTAAGTTATACGCTTGAATATTAATACTCTATGCCTCGAATTGACTCCAAACGAGAAAGGAGAGAGCTTCTGGTCGTGTAGGGCTTGATAAATGATTGAAAGGAACTTAGAAGCATGTAAATGAGTTAAGGGTGAAAGGTGGTGAGCTAGAGAATGTGGTTACGTATATATAACACGTATAGTGCGTTATATGTATTTTTAATCAAACAACTTTCCCTTGCTGTACATGGTCAGGAATATGAGGACTTTGAGAAGGATTTTACTGACATTTGGACTTTAAGAACCATGTGAGTGAGGGAAAACAAGTGGGAGTTTCTTTGTGAATTATATATGTCGACTAGAACTTAATAAGTGTACAAGAATTGGTTCAACGTGAAATCTTGGGTGAGAGTAGGAGAAATACACTCAATAACATATATACATGCTAAGAAAAATGATAGAACCAAGTAGGAACAAGTTTGGGTCAAAACGGATGAGTTGGTGAATTTTTATATATGTCGAATGGGTTGTGTATGGCCATTCACTTTGATTTAAATTAACGTGTCAAATGTTCATCTTAGAAGCTAAAACTTGGCATCCTAATTCTTTGGTGTGAGGACAAATAGGTGATGCAAAAATACGTATGTGTCGTGTTTCAAAATGGGGAGAAAACATGGCGTTTTGGAGTGGGTTTGGTCGACTTGAACATGTGATAATAAAAGGGATTGGGCTCTTAATGGGTAACCGTGGAAAATGGGAGTTGGGCTGAGATCTTTGGCCCGTTTGGTAACATTTTGTATATAATTAGATTTCGTGATTTCGCGTGTGAGCTCGTCTCGTTATTTGGTAAATTACGTGATAACATGTTCACGTTAAAATAATATAATAATGAAAAATTCAAATTTTCCCGTAAAAATGGTAATTAGAAACAGTAACAGAGGTTAACATTAAATTAACTATTGCTAATTATAGTGGAAATTTACGGTTTGCTACAACCAATCAAAGAATTACCTACAATTATCGCCCACTATATCCTACTACTGCATGAGTCAAAAGACCCAAGTTATTCGGATAATTACCACAAAGTGGTACGTGGAATTGAGGTCAATTCACCCTTAAAGTGATTTTGTACATAAAATAGTCGTACTTGGTAGCTCCAATTTGACGCACAAAGGAGCGTAGAAACAAAGGTCAGCGCGAAGCTTATTAAAAACCCGTTCCTACTTAAACCCCTCTTATAGTTTGTCACAATTGGGTGAGCCGTTCGTACTATTGGTACAAAACTCAACAATCAATTAAAAGTTATGACTTTAAATCTTAAAAACATGTTATAAATTATAACCTTGCAAGTCTCACCTGAGAGCAAATTACCGTGCGAAGCGAACCACTATCGGCACATAAGACTTTGCAAGATTCATAATTTATTACATCAAGTTTCACCATTATTTAGTCCATTTATTTTCTATTCAAAAATTACCCTTTTTTTTTGCTTAAAACATGTCATACAATTAAACAAAAAAACAAATAATAAAAATAAACAACTAAATAACGCACATAACTTAACAATTAATTTATGTAAACAATAAGCCACATGCAAACTAATTCTATAAAACCTATTAATAATCAATTCTAGGTTTATATTGTATATATTCAATTAAGACTATCACTTACAAAGGTAAGTGAGCCACATGCATCGACGTATCGATTGCGTTAGTCATAATTAAATATACACCACATTGCACATAATTGATTACTATCAATTAAATTACATGTGAAAACAATTTAAATCATCACAACAATGAATCCATGCCAAATATGCATGTTTGCATGGATTCTACCTAACAATTAGCAAGTTGCCACAAGATCACATACAAACACATAAACATGTTAAACCTAGGGTTTCTAATCAAATTAAATTACAAAACCAAAACCCTAAATAATTATAGGGCAATCGGCCCTTTAAAAAAATTAGGGTTTCGATTTTGAATTAACCCTAAATCGACCTAACATGATAAAACACAATCAAGATTTATTTTTTTATGTGTTTCGGTAATTAATTACACGTTATAACGGCTCTTGATGCCACTGTTGGAATATTAATTACATGAAAATCATAAATTAAACACATAACATCAAAGTGTCGCGGAAGCGTAGGAACAAATAACCTATAATTAATTAACCGAATAATAAATAGTATGCGTGCCTTTTGATTCTAGCCAAACAAGAATCAATCTTCAATTGAATCTCCAAGAACCCTAATTAGGGTTTATAATTGGATTAAAGAATTACCCCTTTCCATTTTGTAATTCAATCCAAGATGTAAACAATAGTGTGTTTACACCACGTTCTTGTATACACGTACTATTAACAAATTAAAGTAAATGCTAGTTTAAGGAACACAAAACTAAAACCAAACGCTTTGTTTTTGAAGAACAAAAGTTGAATACCTCTTAAAAGAGGGTGTTCGGCCGAGCTTAACAAAAGAGAAGGAAAACACAATTTTAGGGTTTATTGTGTGTGTACAAGAGTTACAAAACAATGACCCCTTGGTTTTGTATTTATAGGATGACAAAACTTGGAGAACAAGTTGGAGTTGGGTTGGGTTTTATCCCTTCCTTTGGCTGATCATATCTAAAGCCCACAAGGGGTTTCTAGATCTTTCTTGTTCTCTAATTTTCCATCTATAATCCTTTCCTTTTATTAGTTAACGGTCGTTAGTCAATTTCCGTTAATTACTAACGGTCGTTATACGTTTTGTGTTATTTAATAATTAAATACAACATTTTATATTTAATTATTAATCTTTAATTCTCATACGTAAAGTGTGCAATCCCGTGGTCTCGAGTTCGATCATAACATACGACTACAACAATAATGTCCATAAACTAACAATATGATCTTGAATGTTTACTTTTAATATAGTCTAAATTCCTTCTTTTGGTGATCGTAAATCCTAAGCAAAGTATTCAAGCAGCGCCCGAGTTTATATAAATCTTTATTATAATATGATCTTGAGTGTTAGTACAGTGTCATTTCTCTTTCCCAATCTCTTCTTTAATGATTTGTTTCTGGTTACCAATTATTTACAATTATGATTTGGTATGCAGAAAGAAAAAGTCAACATGAAAATTTACGGCGTATGTAACTGTCTAACTCACGTGTAACCCGGTTACCAAATGTAAAAAAAAAAACATCAAACCATATATGAATGACTCAACAGGCTCGATGTATAGTAGTAGCAATTTCAACTTGTTTACCTAAAATATAAATATTTTAGTTAAATACATTATATAAACAGGTCAAATGGGTAGTTTTTTAAATGCTTACAACCTTCAAAACCTCTTTATTAAAAGGTTTTAAATTATTAGTTTTTAAACTATGGCTTATTAAATTATTAATACATCATTTATTTATTTAAAAAGAAAAACAAGTGTATGTTGACGGGTTGGCCTGAAGTATTTTGATCCGTGGTTTTGTAATCATGTTAATGCAGTCAATTATAGTATTCAAAAAAGGGAGAAGAAGTGGTGACAGATCAATCCTATATGGCAAATTTTAACATGTTTTTAAAGTTATCGATTTTGGACTTGTACAAGACCCGTCGTTCTTAAAACCAGTGAAATTGTATGTAGAACTAGGGTTAAAAGGTTACTTTGTGAAAACTGAGGTTTATGTTGTCTTTCTTTAGTATCAGGATGTCAACCTATCATTTCTTGTATTTCCAGCTGGAGTGAATTCTAAATAAGGACGACTTTCAAACCGAGGCTCTTCAACTTTGTGAAGGCTGCAGAGTGATGCTACATTCTCTTGCACTTTCTGTGACATATGTGTTTTGTAACTTCAACCCGTAACTTCCCACATAATCTTCTAGAAAGAACAACATATATATATTCTATGTACATCCACCATCTTTGAACTAAACGATTAGAAAGTTGCATGCATTATAAATGTTGTTGAAGAAAATCAACGAACTTGGAGCTAGAGGCCTAGAGCGGAAACCAACTAAAGAACTCGTAGAAATCAAAAAGATAAATCTCAACACAATGCAAGTACACACACGAATATACCCTCAAACACTTGCATCTTTTATTAACCAAAGAAACAAGAATAAGTACAAATAAAAATACATCAACTAGCATCCCCCTCACCTCTTAGACCGGCCTTAAGGCCTTTGTTTGGATTGCAAGACAAGAAATCCTAGTTTAAGTCTAATCCTAACTCTATTGAACTAAGTACAATAAATTCTTATACTAAACTAATTTACACTTTAATCCACTAATATTTCATGTTTTCTACCATATAGAAGAATTCTAGCAATTAATACACTTTGTCATATGTTGCAGAGTACCAAAGGACTATTCTATGCTTGGTTTAAGCCCTGCAAGCATGAATCATTGGGTTGAAATATGAATCTGATAAGTTTACGTACTTTTTAAACATTAACTGGCTTCCACAGCCGTGGAACAAAGCCATTATACCTTAGAGGTCCCTATTCAGTAACCAAAATTTGTCAATGCAAGATTCTTCACGATGGTGTAGCATCACCTGCTAATCCAAGCCTTTTTTTGCTGATTTCCGTTAATTCTACAGGTTTCGTAGAAGGAATCCCATCTTTTACACGTCAGTAAACTGAAAAGTAGTAAGTTCCCGAATCTAGCCTCTCACACTAAACCAAAGAATAAATGCTCCACCTATATTGTTGCTATTGACGAGCATGAAAATATACCATATGAATCAACTTGTTTACATGAGACTATGATTGAATAGTCAAATGACTTGATTTCTCATTAACCTTCTTTGGGAATATATACAGAATACAATAAATAATTGAGGAGAAACTTAAGCTACTGTTACAACAACTTTTGACCTATTAATGTGGATGATTGACTACCTAATATAACAAATATGAAATAAATACAATAATGTACAATATTAATTATTTATTGTTAACACACCCCCGCAAGATGGAGGATCCGTTGGAGACTCCAATCTTGGATCGAATGTTGACGAAGGGTGATCACGGCAGAGGCTTAGTGAGAGAATCCGTAAGATGATCTTTGGAGCTAATGTGTAGGACTTGTAGCTTTCCGGCATTGACCTGTTCTCTGACAAAGTGGTAGTCTAAGGCAACATGTTTCATCCTAGAATGATAAACTGGATTGGCGCATAAGTATGTTGCACCGGTGTTGTTGCAAAATAGTTGAGGAGTGCTTATCGGTTGAATACCAAGCTCTTGAAGGAGGTTTTGTACCCAATCAATCTCCATAGCCGCGTTGGCAGCCGCTTTATACTCAGCCTCGGTGGAGGAACACGAGACCGTCTTTTGACGAGAGCAGCGCCAAGAGATTATGTTGGAGCCAAGGTATAAAATGTATGCTGTAGTAGACCGGCCCCCATCATTGACTCCTCCCCAATCCAAGTAAAAAAAGGCACGAAATGTGAGAGGAGAATCGCGATGCAAATATAACCCATAGTGTACCGTTCCTTTCAAACACTGAAGAACCAGTCTAAGGGCCTGCCAATGAGATTGTCTAGGCGAGTGCATAAATTGTGAGAGTTTGTTGACCACAAAGGAGATATCCGGACGGGTAAAGGCTAAGTATTGTAGGGAGCCAACGAGTTTACGGTATTGGGTGGGATCAACGGGTGGAGTGAAGTCAACAAGAGAAAGAGGATCAGATGCGCTCATCGGAGTAAGAACATCCTTTGCGCCATCCATTTTGTAGGCGGTGAGAATGTCGTGTATGTGGCGATGTTGTGAGATAAAGAGACCTTGAGGAGTAGGGATAGCCTAAATGCCTAAGAAGTGGTGAAGAGGACCAAGATCCTTGATGGAGAATTTTTGGCCAAGAGAAGTCATGAATGATTCCAGAAGATTTTTATCACTCCCGTTAATGATGATGTCATCTACGTATACGAGTAGATAACATGTGACATTATGATGATGATAGATAAAGAGAGATGGATCGGTCAAGGATTTTTGGAAGCCGAAGTGGAGTAGGAGGGAGGTGAGTTCGTTATACCATGCCCGAGGTGCTTGTTTAAGGCCGTAGATAGATTTACGAAGTTTACAAATATGGTTTGGAAACTCCGAATAAGCAAATCCAGGGGGTTGTATCATAAAGTCATCCTCATGTAAGGTACCATGAAGGAACGCATTATTGACATCTAGTTGTCGTAGGGGCTAGCGTTTGGAAAGAGCAATGGATAAAACTGTTCGTATGGTGACCGATTTTGTTACAGGACTAAAGGTGTCAAAATAGTCCTTGCCAAATTGTTGATGGAAGCTCTTTTCCACGAGACAGGCTTTGTATTTGTCAATGGTGCCGTCGTCCTTTCGCTTGATGCAAAAAATCCATTTGCAGCCAATGACATGTTGGCTGATGCGCGGTACAAGTTCCCATGTGTGATTTTGAATTAGAGCATTGAAATCAAGGTCCATGGTGTGTCGCCATTGGGGATCTTTCATGACTTGGATATGAGTTGTGGGTTCAATAGTTTGAGGTAAAGGATGTAACGTGGTGGAGTTTATGAAGTTGGGGTTGAAGTATTTGCTGTTGGGTTTGGGTTGTCTTTTGGCAGGAGAAGGTGAGGTGTGCGTAGTTTCGGTAGTGGGAGAGGGAGTGGTGGAAGATGTTTCGGAAGTAGGTGAGCGAGGGGGAGACTAAGGGTGTATCGGCTCAGTAGTGTTGGCAGGAGAGGAGGCTGGTTGATGAGTGTGTAAATACTCATCATTTTGCACCCATAAAAGACACAAAAATGACCAAAAACACCCAAATATATTGCAGATATCCTTGGTTTTGTGTTTTTATGTGTTTCAGGTACAAAGGATTGAAAACGGAGCGAAAACGGACATTTTTGGATCGACCCGACAACAAGTGTGCATTTGATCAAGTGAAGACAAAAGTCAAAGTCAAAAGTCAAGTCAACTCCCAAAAATACCAAAACAACACAAATGATCCTTGGAAATTAATTTTCAAAGTTGGCAGCCATGGTCCCTGGATTTTCAGTATTTACAAGAATGGCCCCTCAAAGTTTAACCCATTTCACAACTAATCCTAAATCCCTTAAACCAAATACATAACCCAACCCTTTACCAAATCCAAACAATAATCCAACCCATCCCATAAATAAACCCAACCCGGTCTCCTTTTTAGCTAATCTCGGGTCAAGAAAAGTCAACCCCCAACCTTTATCCCTTTTTCCCACTTTTCCCTGTCACACCCAACACCATCATAACCACTTCTGCTACTATCACTGCCACACTCAACCTCCCCCCTCCTAGACACTCCACCCTACTAGTCACATGTATCCCTCCCCCTCTTCACGAGATACCAAGCCAGGTCAGCAATCCATGTGACCATTTGGGCGCCAAAAACCAACTAAGGGCTGAGATCATCCAAAGTTTAATCGAACGACTGGGATTTTATCCCAAGAAGCACATAAGCAATTTAAAGCTGTTTTGTCTCACAAAACTAGCACAAGTGTTGAAGACTCCTAGGTTTTAGAAAATAGTATAAATAGCAGTCATTTGTAAGCCTTCAAGGCAGGATTAATTTAGCTTAAAAATTAGTGAAGGTACTTGTATTTTTATCTTTTCAGTAATGTAATTTAATTTCAGTTAATGAAAATTTAAGTTTCTTGTTTTTATCTTGGTCAACTAAATAGTCAACTGCTTATTTGCTTATCTGTCTGTGCTTATTCCCTTAATTGCAGCTTATTCAATATCAGTTTGATTGTTTAATGCTAGATAGATTGGTGGTTAGGACTTATGCTTATTTTTTCCTTCAAATAGCTTTTAAAACCATAAACAGTTAGAAAAAGCTCAGCTTATCCTAATGCTTATTGCTATCTAAAAAGTGTTCATTAGGGTATAGTAAATTAGCTAGTCATCAGAGAATTAGTTTAATAGTTTATATTGGTTAGTTGCAGTGTCAAATTTCAAAACAGAAAGTGTTAAGGAATGTTTGGGTAATGGGTCAAACTGGGTCAAACCATTAAGAACTGTTCATTTGCACTTTGATTGCTTTAGATATAGCTTGATTTGCTGTGGATTAGCTATTTCTAGGAGTTTTTAATCTGAATTTTAGGGTTATTGAGGATTAGAGTTCATTTTTATAGATTTAAAGGTGATAATCTGCCCTATTAAGCTTACCTTAAGCTGAGCTTATTTGACAGGTTCTTTTGTCATTTTGAGCTCCAATTAGTGGATTAAGTGTGTGTTTTCTAATTATTACTGTTTCATTAAGTTTTGATAGGGTTTTGGTCATATTCCCTACCCTGCTGTTTCAGATGTACATTGTGCAAGATCTGCACAAATCTTTGCCTGTCTCAGCTTTTCACTAGGTCCATAACTGCTTATTCAATTGTTCTTAGTGCTTGAAAATTGATTTGCAAGTTGTTAGTAGTATAGGCCTTATGTTTCTGAAAATTGATCTCACTTAGTAGCTTAATAGTTAGCTTAAATAGGTCTGCAAGTTAGACCCTTAGGACTGATCTGAGCCTGCACTATTTTTGTTCCCACAACCATCTGTTCTAAGCCTCAATTAGGGTAGCAATAGTGTATAAAATTTAGGCATAATTGGTTTTTAAGTAGTTTGTAGTACTAGTTTTCTTGATATGCTTTTGGTTTCCTCAGTAGAGCTTATGCTTAGCTTATAGGACTGCTGCAAAAGAGCCTTTCACCCATTCTTTTCTGCACATCATTGCAACTGTGCAGCAGCTTATTTGATTAATTCATGAGCTTATTTAATCTTATTTAGTTGATTTGAGCCTTAATCTGTATGATGATCTGTTTCTGAGCATTTAATAATTTTTAGTGATCATTAGCTTATTTTAGTGCTTATTTGAAACTGCTTATCTGCCCAAACTGATTATTAGTGTTGAACTAAGTTCTGAGTTTATTTTTCCTAGCTTTAGAATATCATTTAAGATTTTTTTGCAAAATTTCGTATTTTTCCAAAGTCGTTTACTATTTTTAAATCATTTAAATAGTTTCTTGTAGTTTTTAATTCATAATAAATAATTTAAAAGTCAAAAAAATATAATTCTTTTTTTTTAAATTTTCTTTTGTAATTTAGAACTTAGGAAAAATAATTTGGTACCCGTAGAGTCTATATTTCATTATTTTGACGTTTTTAGTTTCGTATGTTCCGTTTCTAATTTCGTTATTTGTTTCCCTTGCGTTTTTATGCTTTGTAGATTTAAGTTTCCCTTACCCTATTTATGTTTCCCGTAGTTTTAAGTTATCCTTATCCTATTTATGCTTCCCGTAGTCATTAGTTATTTAAATTTAATCAAAATCCAAAATCTCTCCATTTTCATATTTCAAACACGATTCACAAACCCGATCTCACAAATTCCATTCATCCTTCATCGGGGATAACGAACCGGGTTACACATACTTCACTTGTGTTTCCTTGGAAAAATAACGTGTTGATTTCAAGCGAATCAATTTTTGGCGCCGCTGCCGGGAAAGGTTGTAGCGAATTTTTAATCTCGTTTGTCGATTCGTGTTTTATAAACCAATCTTTGTGAAGGTTTATAGTATTTTTGTGAATATTTTCTAAAAATAAAAAATAAAAAAATAAAACACTTTGTCTAAGGTGTTTTCAAAAAAATAATAATAATAATAATAAAAAATACAAAAAAAATAAAATAATATATCCTCACTTTATTGAAAGTGTTGTAAACCATTCCGAATATCCAACAAAACAAAATCGTGAGTTAATTGTTTTCGGATTATCTTGAAATTACAACCTATACAAGTGGTTTAAGGATGGTTTGACATTAAATTGACAAACCGAAAGAGGCGGGTTTTTAATCAGCTTTCGAGCGGACCTTTGCTTCTCCGCCACTCTGCGAGTAGTTTTGAGAGAAACGAATTTCGATTGACGAATCGATCCCAAAAATATTGTGTGTAATCTTTCCTTAAAATAAAAAATCCAAAAATATTTTCATTTTCAAATTTTGTTTTTCCTTTTAAATTTATGTTTCTTTTTGGTGTATGAACACCCGTTCTTCTACACCCGATCTTATTTCACCAGTTTCCAATCCCGAAAGAATTATTCGTCGAGGTCGACGTCTTGATTTTCAAGACGACGAAGAGATGGATAACAATACAAACAATGATGAGCCACCTCTCGATCTCCGAACGATGGAGGAGTTGTGCCAACCAACAATGCAAGGACGTGGTGGCCCGATTGCCCCCGTTAATGTCCAAGCCACGGATTTTGGACTTAAACATCACATGATCCAACAAGTCCAAACTTCTTGCCAATTTCACGGTTTACCGGGTGAAGATGAAAACAAGCATCTTGATAAATTCATTACCGTCACCCAAAGCATGAAACAAAATGGGGTCACCGATGACGCCCTTCGTCTATATCTCTTCCCATATTCTTTGACGCATCATGCCTCCGCATGGTTTGATCGTCTTCCCAAGAATTCAATTCATAGTTTCGATGAAATGACTTCAAAATTCTTGGCAAAATATTTCCCACCGTCAATGGTGACGAAATTGAGAAATGATATAAGTAACTTTCGCCAGCTTCCCGATGAATCTTTATTCGAAGCATGGGAACGTTAAAAGCTTTCGATTGATCGGTGTCCTAATCACAATATGTTACTTGTTACCATAATAGACACATTCTATAATGGTTTAACATTAAGACATCGTGACACGATCAATGCTGCGGCCGGTGGTACCTTTATGAAAAGGCGACCACAAGAGTGCTATGATCTAATCGAGAACATGTCCACCCACCATAATCATTGGGATTCCTCTGCCGAGAGGAATGAGTCAGCCAAATCCACCACTTCTTCTTCTTCTACTTCCGAGATAGCTTCACTCACTAAAAGAATGGATGATTTGTCCACTGCTGTCTTGAGAATACATCAAACTCAGATTCAAAACAACAACAATCATCAAGTAAATGTTGTTAATCAGAGTTGTGAAACATGTGGTGGTCCTCACCCATATTCCGAGTGTCCTGCCACCGTTGGCAACACTCAAGAGAGCGTTTATGCTGCTTCGGGATCCTATAATCAGGGAGGTAACACTTACCAACCCCAAGGAGACCGTAATCTTCTCAGCTATCGCTCCAACAATTTTCTTGGACCACCCGGTTTCAACTCTCAAAACCAAAATGGGCAAAACCGAAATGTCCAATGATGAAGCGAAAAGTGTACCGCTTTTAGGGGGTCATTTAAGCCCTAAATCGTATTTATTTGATCAAATATTGCCCTAAATCGTTCCTTTTGTCATTTTAGGTACTTTGGAGAAGAAATATGGAAAAGAAAGCATTTTGAACATTTTTGGAGCATAAAAGTGAAGAAAACGACAAAGTCTCCAAAGCTGCTGGAAAAGTACACGTGACGGCGTCAAGGATTGCTCCTGACGGCGTCACGGCTTGGCAAAAGAGGTGGATATGACAAAATACACGTGACGCGCCAGAGAGTTTTACAATGGAAATCTGACGGCGTCACCTTTTAAGGTGATCAAGGCTGTCACGGTTTAAGTTAAAGAGAGACGGCGTCAAGCATAATTTTGACGGCGTCAACCCTTGACGCGCCAGAGTGGATTTTGGAGGATTAAAGAGGGACGACGTCAGGAAGACCATCCGGGAACCCTAGCCGCGGCGAGGTGACGGCGTCACCTCCTACAACGTGACGCCGTCAGACCCTAAACTCTATATATACTTTCATAATTTTTAGTCATTAGTGTGCAACTTTGTGAGGAGAAACCCTAAGACGAATTTTCTGCCATTTTTAAGGGTTTTATACCCTTGGATCTCCCATGTTTAATTGAAGATTAGTAATCACTTAATCATTCAATATGTCTATGTGTTGTTTGATTATATCTTGTTCTTGTCTTTTAATTAACATGCTAGGCTAGATTTATCTTGTGTTTGCTTAGATCTAATGAAACCTAACTATTGATTATTGGTTGTTGGTGTGTTATCAATTGATTAGTGGCAAAATCGTTGATTCCATAGACCTTGATGTTGCCACTCGAGAGACGACCCGGCTGCGTCTCTTTCAATTCTCTCTGCGGGACCAAGCTAGTCAATGGCTAGAGCGTCTACCCGCAGGATCCATCACCTCTTGGGATGATCTCACCACTCGTTTCCTCGCTCAGTTTTTCCCGCCAGGAAGAACTACCAAGCTAAGGAATGATATCTTGATGTTCCAACAACGTCAAGGCGAAACCCTCTACGAGGCATGGACTCGATTCAAGGACTTACTCCAAAAACTCCCTCACCATGGCATAGAACTTTGGCTCCAAGTCCAAATCTTCTATGACCATATCAATCTCTTCACGAGGCAAACCATTGACCAATCGGCCGGTGGTAAACTACGTGATCTAAGTGCGGAACAATCATGGGCTCTCCTGGAAGATCTTGCTCTTTATGACAACGAAAGTTGGAGTGATCCCCGTGATTTGAATAAAACGGTCAAGGCAATATCTTTGCCTTCGAACAATTCAAGCACTTCCGACCGTAGGATCATAGAACTTGAAGACCAAGTCAAGTTTCTTATGAAATCCTACGAGGCTCCTAAACCTTCAAGCCAAGTGAACAAAATCACTTCTTCATGTGAATTATGTAGTGGCCCCCACGACACTCGTGATTGCGTGGAACTCCCCGAACAAGCTTTTGCGGACTACGCATCCTCGCGTACCGACGGAGCGGGAGACAAGTGGTACACTTTCAAACCCGAGCCAAACCCCTACGGTGATTCATACAACCCCTCATGGAAAAATCACCCAAACCTTAGGTGGAAACAAAACCAAAACGCACAACAAACCAATTCTTCCAACCCACCTAATCGTTTCCAATCAAGCGGTTCCAACTCGAACCGTACTTTCAACAACAATCCTTCCAGCAATGGTAGTACCAATAACTTTGAAGGATTGATGTCCCAATTTATGGCATATCAAGAAGCTCGTTTGGCCAAGTTTGAAGCCGATTTCAAACAAAAACAAAGCGAGATGACCAATAAGATTGACACTTTGTTGAAAGCCCTCAATGACCGAGAAATGGGAGCACTCCCTAGCAACACAGTCAAGAACCCGAAACTAAACGTCAACGCCATTTCATCGGTTTCGTCTCCTAGTTCTTGTCCACAATATTATTCGGTCAATTCCATGAGCACGTGTTTCAAACAAACCCAAGTCGTTCAAAATGACCAAGAAGTTATGATATCCAACACTAAATTGGTCAACAACATAGTTGAAACACCTCCCACTCAAAACCTTGACGAAGAATTCAAGGAGCTCCACCTTGAAAGTCCGGTTATTGATGTGTTGGATGAGAAGAAGCTCAAGTTAGGCGAAAAAGGGATCGCCTTTGTTCAAAACAAGCTACCTAAGAAGTTAGATGATCCGGGCCTATTTGTTCTACCTTGTAAGATCGGTAATTCGGAGGCTTATGACACATTAGCCGATCTTGGATCAAGCCTTAACCTACTTTCGTTACCTCTCTACACCTCTCTAAAACCAGGAAAACTTGAAGAAACCGAGGTGATAATAGGCTTAGCGGATGGGAGTGTTGCCTACCCAGTTGGAGTAGTCAAGGACGTGTTAGTACACATAGGAAAACTAACCATTTTAGCCAATTTCCACGTCCTTGATATGGTTAGCGACCCTACATGCCCCTTATTGATAGGTAGAGGATTTTTGGCGACCGCTAGTGCTATGATTGATTATAAGGAATCTAAGATAGCGGTAGGAGAAGGTGATACTTGGTCAGTCTATGATGTGAAGAAACATGCTTATGATACTAGTGATGAACCAACACCCCATTGGTTAGAATTAAATAGGAGACCATCTAGATATGGACCTTGGATCGATAGAGACTTCATAGGACCCCAACGCCCATTTTACCTAGAAGAGGACTTTGTGAACCGAACACATACGGTAGAGCAACTCTTGGCTAGGGACACCGAATTGGATCCATTTGAAGACCCTCTAGTTTTTAGGAAGATGATTGATTTCCTAGGAGTTTTGCCAATTAACCTAGGGATGAATAAGTGGACTTGTGAGGACGATGATCATAAGTGAGATTGGGACAAACCACCCAAAGATGGAGATGGGTCATGGCATATTAAGATGACATTGTATGACCCGGATGGAGAGAAGTTTGAAAAGATATATTGTACTAAGCGGACCAATAGGAAACTTCAATCCAAGCTTAACCCTAAAGACGTCCTCGATGATGAACTCACTTACATAGGGTAGAAGGACTTTGAGTCTAGCTACAAGACTCGTTAATAAAGAAAAACGCTTCTTGGGAGGCAACCCAAGCTTTATTTGCTTTGTGTGTTTATTTATTTGTTTGTTTGATTTTATTTGCTTCCGTATGTATGTTTAATTTTTATTATTATTGATTCATGTTCAAAACTAAATTGTGAAAATGCTTTATCTTGTTTTTAACTTCGTCTTAACTACATATAAAGGTATTTTGCAAAAGATAAGTGTAAGGGAAATCCAAATCGGTTTATTAGAACAAATGAACATGAATCATAACAATATTAAATTAACATACATATTAGTAATTGTTTGAGTCAAATGCTTGTATCGAGTCATAATGATGTTTTGCAGGATTTCCAGGAAGTAAGGTATAGGTTTTTCCAGAAATTTTCCGGAAACTTAACATAAGAATTATGTCAGATCATTTCTGACGGCGTCAGGCCTTACAACCTGACGGCGTCAGGTTTTAATTTTCTGAAATTTTTGAAAGTTTTGTTTTTCTACCGGAATCATAAAAAGTTTTTATTAAATCTCTAACTTATAAACTCCAGGAATCTGCAAAATAATCATTCCACAAGCATTATATCCTTATATAGATTTATCCCGCCGATGTTATGCAGGTTTTCGTGTTTGTTTTCTCAGGTTTAACAGGTTATTTTGGACAAGGAGATGTATGTGGAATCTAGCTTTTGGTGATGCATTAGTCTTGGAGCTTCTACTTTCTCTTGGAAGAAGATCTAACCATGTTACCTCTTTATCCACCGAGCGAATCAGGGGAGTATTTGATTTCATTCTTTTACCTTATTTACTTTTACATCTTGTTATTTGAACATTGGGGACAATGTTCATCTTAAGTGTAAGGGGGGGGGGGGGTAAAATACGATACTTTAGAGAATGCAATTACGCTTGATTTTTCGTTTGTTTAATGGCAGATGTGTAATAAAACTGAGAGAAATACCTGTTAAGGCAATTTTAGTGCCAAATTTAAATTTTTTTACAACATATAGGAGTGAAACTTTGGTCTTAATGAGCGTCTCATGGATAGGAAGTTATATGACTAGCACAAAACCGTACCACTAAAAAATTTTTCCACCCCCAAATATGTGAGGTTCGCCCCTAGAATTGGTAGGAAAAGCATTTATGCTATGATGTGTGTACCGGTAGCACTTAGATTCTAGAACTTGCGTTAGGACCATTCCGAGGCCACAAGTGAGACTACATTCGTGTAGTTAGATTTACTACATGATAAGAGGCATTAGGATTAACCCATTGTTTTACACCTGTGTTTTTGTTATAATTACATTGGCTACATTGGTTAAGTAATTCTCCCACACCCTTTGCGTTGTACTCATTTTTAGTACACGATACCCCTAGTACACCCCTCAGAGCCTATCTTTTCGTTTCTAACTTTAAGCATTTTACTTAAAGGAAGAATTTGTTTACACCCCACTTAAATGTACACCCAAATCGCCTTAGCCTACCTTGTATGCACTCATTTTTAGTGCATTATTGTGACAACATTTGTTTAAACCCCAAGTTAATTATCTAATTGATTACATGGTTGCTAAGTCGAGTCATATCCTTGTACATATTGTTTTGGGACGATTGAGACTCATGGGTAAAGTACTAGTGTAATGGAGTAATGGGGAAGAACAACATTATTACCCCCATATGTGCTAAATATTTTAAAAGTACTCCAAGTGTTTCGATTATCTTAATTCGAGTCATTAGAATAGTTAATTGTAAAGTTATGTAAAAGTTCAAGTGTAAGGATGCATTAAAGTGGTAAGGAGAGAAGAACCCATGAGAATTATGGATTAGCAAGAGAAAAAAAAAATCGAAATAAGAAAATACAAAAAAAAAAAAAGAGAAAAAGAAAAGTAGAAAAAAAACATACGGACTACCATCCCGTCTCATTTTATGTTTTTGTTATTTTGTTTTTAGCTTAAGTCGAGTCTAGTCTTGGCTTAGCAACGCCATATTGTACATGTAATTAATCAAGATCTTTAACTCGCCACCAGTAAAATATCCTTTATCCAACAAAACCGTGTTTATCATATCCCTTCACCTAACGTTATAACCCGTTTAAAAGCCCTCTTTGATAGTTTATCTTAGGTGCTTACGCCTAGTGGAGGAGGTTTTTGATCCTTTCCCAAGCCTATGGTAATCTATTTGCTATGACAGGTAGTGAGAGATATTATTCATTTTCATTTATGAGATATACTTTTATGACACCTGAGAGATGTGAGTATCTAAACACTACTTGTGAGGTGCTAGTTTGTAATCTCCGTGCTTATTATGATTAAAGTGGAACGACTATTTGTTGTAATTACTTTTATGTTAGCGTTAAATGACCCCTAACTTGTATTTTGATTAGAATAAAAGCGCATTTGCTTGAGGACAAGCAAATCTCAAGTGTAAGGGTATTTGATGAAGTGAAAAGTGTACCGCTTTTAGGGGGTCATTTAAGCCATAAATCGTATTTATTTGATCAAATATTGCCCTAAATCGTTCCTTTTGTCATTTTAGGTACTTTGGAGAAGAAATCTAGAAAAGGAAGCATTTTGGACGTTTTTGGAGCATAAAAGTGAAGAAAACGACAAAGTCTCCAAAGCTGCTGGAAAAGTACACGTGACGGCGTCAAGGATTGCTCCTGACGGCGTCACGGCTTGGCAAAAGAGGTGGATATGACAAATACACGTGACGCGCCAGAAAGTTTTACAATGGAAGTCTGACGGCGTCACCCTTCAAGGTGATCAAGGCCGTCACGGTTTAAGTTAAAGAGAGACGGCGTCAAGCACAATTGTGACGGCGTCAACCCTTGACGCGCCAGAGTGGATTTTGGAGGATTAAAGAGGGACGGCATCAGGAAGACCATCCGGGAACCCTAGCCGCGGCGAGGTGACGGCGTCACCTCCTACAACGTGACGCCGTCAGCCACTAAATTCTATATATAGTTTTGCAATTTTTAGTCATTAGTGTGCAACTTTGTGAGGAGAAACCCTAAGACGAATTTTCTGCCATTTTTAAGGGTTTTATACCCTTGGATCTCCCATGTTTAATTGAAGATAAGTAATCAATTAATCATTCAATATGTCTATGTGTTGTTTGATTATATATTGTTCTTGTCTTTTAATTAACATGCTAGGCTAGATTTATCTTGTGTTTGCTTAGATCTAATGAAAACTAACTATTGATTATTGGTTGTTGGTGTGTTATTAATTGTATTGGATGATTGTTTATCGATGTTAGGCTTAAGAAAACTGGCTAACCTCCTATACGGTAACTTGCTTGAACGTCTTAAGAAACATGAACCAATGCGTACTAAGGTTTTTATGGTTGTATTTAATGCATGAGCGAATTCTAGTGATCCCATGTTAGGAGCTTCTTAGCCGGCTCGACATAGGAGTGAAGTAGGAGCTTATAGAGTTGGGGAAGTACGTACGCCACCCCACGATTGGTATTAAGGAATACACCCGTCATCCACGCAATTAATACACACTAATCAACCGGTAAAAGATAGTTAGGGAGTAAGGAAATCTAAGTAAACACATTTCTCTCCATATAAGTTCCACAACCTTTTTCATTTTCAGTTATTTTATTTTATTTGCAATTGTAGTTATTTGGGTTAGTTGACTAGCAACTAATTCCGCCCACTCCTTCAAACCCGAGATTTTACTTGCTTTCATAAAAAATATAAAAATACAAAAAGAATCTTCCCTCACCCTTAGACCTATTAGAGTAGTTTTTCAATCCTAACGACACTATTCCCCTAGAGAACGATCAATCCCCCGGTACTTGCCACTACACTATACTACATCGGTCAGGTACACTGCCTGGTGGGGATTGCAAGCCTCTTGAGATCCCTCGAGAGGTAAAACCTGTTGTAAGGTCGCAAAATCACGCATCATCCAATTTAACCAAAACCAAGGTCGGGTGAACCAAAATTTCCAGAACCAAAATTTCCAAAACCAAGGTTTCCAAAACCAAGGTAATCAAAACCAAGGTTTCCAAAACCAAGGTAATCACCAAGGTTTTCAAGGAAATCAAAACCGTGGTCAAAATTTCAATCAAAATCTTGGGAATGTTCAAAACCGAGGTCAAAATTTTAATCAAAACCAAGGTTTAAACCAAAATCAAACGACCACGGAGGAATTGTTGAAACAATTCATGAAATCCCAAGATGAAACCAATCGGTTGATGGCCACCCAAATAAATGAGATCAGAAAGTCTTTAAATGATCGACCCTCGGGCTCAGGAACTCTTCCTAGCACCACGATCGCTAACCCGAGGGGCGATATGAAGGCGATCACAACAAGGAGTGGTGTCCAATATAATGGACCCAAAATTCCAACTACCTCTTCTTCTCTTCCTCCCAAGGTAGTGGAAAGTGAGACCGAGGAGACAACGGACAAAGTGCACTCTTCAAGCTCACAAAGTACCGCACACGTCCAACCTCCGGTCGACCAAACTCCAATTCCGGAACCCGATGTTCCGAAGACCAATCCTAAGCCTTCGATTCCATATCCTTCGAGGCTTAATGATCAGAAGCTTAAAGATAAAACCAATCAACAAATGGAGAAATTCTTCAAAATCTTCAATGAATTGCACTTTGATATAAGCTTCGCTGATGCTCTCGTTCTTATGCCCAAGTTTGCATCTACACTCAAAAGTTTGCTAAGCAACAAAGATAAGCTGACTGAGATGGCAAAGACCCCACTTAATGAGCAATGCTCTGCGGTT
Organism: Artemisia tridentata subsp. tridentata; assembly: GCA_021014915.2. NCBI lineage: Eukaryota > Viridiplantae > Streptophyta > Magnoliopsida > Asterales > Asteraceae > Artemisia > Artemisia tridentata. The sequence continues at coordinate 113,054,724 of CP139507.1, forward strand.
ATCCTCAAGAAGCTTCCCGAAAAGAACGGAGACCCCAGCAAGTTTTTAATCCCATGTGATTTCTCGGGGATGGCTTAGTGCTCAGCCTTGGCCGATCTTGGCGCAAGCATTAACCTTATGCCACTCTCAGTATGGAAGAAATTATCTCTTCCGGAGCTTACATCTACTTGCATGACACTCGAGCTAGCGGACCGTACTGTAACTCATCCGCTTGGAATAGCCGAGGATGTTGTTGTGAAAGTAGGAAAGTTCCACTTTCTTACTGATTTTGTTGTGGTAGACTTTGATGCCAATCCTCGAGTTCCACTCATTCTGGGTAGAGCTTTCTTAAGAACGAGTCGTGCTCTCATTGATGTATATGCTGAAGAGTTAACCATTCGTGTTGAAAATGAAGAAGTCACGTTTAACATCAATCAAGACTCTAAACCTCGAACCACCAAAGGCAACGTTGCTACGGTGAATCAAAAATCTGATCTCGTAATTGCTTCCAAAAGAAGTGATTCGATACTTTCAAGATTCGAGGTTAAGAGTACTTCAAACAAACGTACTGAGCTCAAAGCAATGAAAATTACCCCTGGCACAAGCAAATGGTTTGAGAAATGTGTTGGGGAAGTAAAGAGTGTTTTTGATTACGATGAACAAGAACCGGAGATCACAACGGAAGTGGTGAAAATTGCTAGCTCTAAGAGCACACCACTTGTCCCACCTCCGGAATCGGTTTATCGTATCGAGATTGTTGATTCTATGGATGGAACTAAAAATTCCACTCCTATTTCTGCACCAATCATTTCTGACTCTTCCATTACTTCTCCTCCGATTGAGGGAAGTGATATCTATATGGAAGAGCTCGAGGTGTTCTTATTTGATGCTCCAATTTCGCCGGAAATTGTTGAGCCCGATGGTGATCCGGGGGGAGATGCTCCGTTATTAGAAAAAATGATGTTTGATGAACCATTATTTTCCCTCCCCCCGAAGGAAGTTATTGTTGAAGATAAGCCGTCAGATCCTTTGGAGCACGAGCTCGAGGATCTTGTTCCCGAATATGAGAGTTTTATCTTTGACACGGCTGAAGAGAGTAGTGGCAATCCCACTTCTCATTCTGATTTTTCTCTCCTGGCTTATGAAGCCTTTTCTTTTGATATCAATCTGTTGGAAGAGACGAGTAGTGGCAATACCACTTCTCATACTTATATCTCTCTTCCCGAGTATGACTCGTTTCTCTTTGATAAAAATGATCCGGTTATCTTTGAAGAGTTCTCCGGTGAACTCTCTCAGCCGGAATTTGATCATTTTTATTTCGAGATTGAGAATGACAATAGTGTGGGGGGAGATGTTATTGATCATAAGGATTTGGTTCTTGAAGATTTCATCCCGACCCTCCCTCCCGTTGATGAAAACATTGCTTTTGATGATGAAGAGTTATTTATGATCATCATAAAAATCTTACTTCTCTTCATCACATATGGTGTGATTTCTCTTTCCCTTTTCTCCTACGGGAATGAGGACACCATCTTTGACCCCGATATCGTGCCTTATAGTTTCTACTATTAAAAAATACCGTGGGTATCTCGTCGGTGTGGAACTTTCTTATGTTCAAATGTTTATCCAAACACATTGAATGAAAGTCCGATGGAGATTGTTTCTTCCACATGCTTCCCCAAGAACAAATGAATTCGGGGTCGAGTCAAGCTAGTGACTCGGTTAACAAAAACATTAGCATTGCATGGGTAAACGCCCATGTTTCTGATTTCTCTCTATTTTCTAAAACTAAGTGTGGGGGAATTCCTCTGCTGTGCTGTGCTTTTTTGTGTTGTTTGCTCTTGTTTGCAGATTTCCCAAAGATCGTGATGATTGATGCGCCTGTTTTCAATCCAGCCGCCCAATATCCGATCTTGTTGCTAACGTTTATCTAGGGATATCTTTTCAACCTTTTTTGTGAAAAATGGAGATTTCTGTTCCACACTTGGCTAGTTGTATTACCTTTTTACGTTCTAAGTGGCGGCATAATAGCCGGTACTTTGAATATTGAGGGCAATATTCAATTCTAAGTGTGGGGGGAATTCTCGCGAATTTTGTCACATAAGTACCTTCTAGTTCCCTAGTACCCCCGTTTTTGACCAAAATTTTAAAATTTTTGTCATATAAAAAAAAAATGTCATCAATAAAAGTGTTTAGTCTTGATTAGGTTAGAACAAAGGGAATCCCGACTCTGCTAGAGTGTTGATCTAGCTGCTTCCTTAACGTTTAGACTAAGTTTTTACGATTTGTGCAAATAAAAATGCTAAGCGTAGAATAGTTGGCTTTCTTTAGAGCTTATACAAGTAATCTATGGCTTTTCCTCCCAGGAGATAACTAATCTGACTTAATAAGTGCTTATTTTCAAACGTTTGAACACACAAAATCATTTTTTCATACGATTTTGAAAAATACTAGTTCAAAGATTTATTTAAACTTCGGAACAAACATATGTCAGAATAATGCAAAATGAAAGTGAGACGTTGCTTGAAAGTTGCAAAAAGTTAAGTAATAAATAAATGTGCTAAAAAGCTAAGGTTCAAGATCGGCCCTTGGATCCTTATTTCCGGAAGGCGTTTAGGTCTTGGCTACCCTCTTACACCGGCCCTTGGACCCTTAATTCTGAAAGGCGTTAAGGTCTTGGAACTCTCCGTTGTAACGGCCCTTGGATCCTTTATTCCAGGAAGGTGTAAGGTCTTGGTTCCCGTGAAACTCCGTTAGTTTATGTTGCACAAGTAAAAAAAAAAAAAAAAAAAAGATGAAAAAAATGAAAAGGAAAAAATGCAAAAATGGAATGATATTGCAAAATGCAATAAGTTTTGATGTGTTGAATAAAGTTTTGAAACTTGCTTGTTGTGAATTTTAAATCTATCTTTCAACTAGTATTAGTCAAAATTTTATATAAACGTCGATTTTTGTGATCAAAATTTTGAAAATCAAGCACATTCACCTAACTTAAATAAATATGGGAGTGAAAAGTTAAGTCTCGACTTACATAGATTATTAGTATAGGTAGTGTTAGCATTTTACAAAAACATTTACACATTGAATTTAAGCTTGGTTGGGAGTATAAAAAAGAGGATGACGATTTCAATTCCCTGGAGACACCCAGTTTGTGTGAATCCCGTTCCATGATACCATTTTTGAAAATCAAGCATGTTATCTATTTTTTTTAGTTTAAATTTCTCGCATTGAATAAAAAGTCGAAACGGGGTATACTTGGTTCCTTTCATTACTTCATATGATCGGATTGCTAGGGACTAGCAATAGCTTAGTGTGGGGGATTGATGAGTGTGTAAATACTCATCATTTTACACCCATAAAAGACACAAAAATGACCAAAAACACCCAAATATATTGCAGATATCCTTGGTTTTGTGTTTTTATGTGTTTCAGGTACAAAGGATTGAAAACGGAGCGAAAACGGACATTTTTGGATCGACCCGACAACAAGTGTGCATTTGATCAAGTGAAGACAAAAGTCAAAGTCAAAAGTCAAGTCAACTCCCAAAAATACCAAAACAACACAAATGATCCTTGGAAATTAATTTTCAAAGTTGGCAGCCGTGGTCCCTGGATTTTCAGTATTTACAAGAATGGCCCCTCAAAGTTTAACCCATTTCACAACTAATCCTAAATCCCTTAAACCAAATACATAACCCAACCCTTTACCAAATCCAAACAATAATCCAACCCATCCCATAAATAAACCCAACCCGGTCTCCTTTTTAGCTAATCCCGGGTCAAGAAAAGTCAACCCCCAACCTTTATCCCTTTTTCCCGCTTTTCCCTGTCACACCCAACACTATCATCACCACTTCTGCTACTATCACTGCCACACTCAACCTTCCCCCTCCTAGACACTCCACCCTACTAGTCACATGTATCCCTCCCCCTCTTCACGAGATACCAAGCCAGGTCAGCAATCCACGTGATTATTTGAGCGCCAAAAACCAATTAAGGGCTGAGATCATCCAAAGTTTAATCGAACGACTGGGATTTTATCCCAAGAAGCACAGAAGCAATTTGAAGCTGTTTTGTCTCACAAAACAAGCACAAGTGTTGAAGACTCATAGGTTTTAGAAAATAGTATAAATAGCAGTCATTTGTAAGCCTTTAAGGCAGGATTAATTTAGCTTAAAAATTAGTGAAGTTACTTGTATTTTTATCTTTTCAGTAATGTAATTTAATTTTAGTTAATGAAAATTTAAGTTTCTTGTTTTTATCTTGGTCAACTAAATAGTCAACTGCTTATTTGCTTATCTGTCTGTGCTTATTCCCTTAATTGCAGCTTATTCAATATCAGTTTGATTGTTTAATGCTAGATAGATTGGTGGTTAGGACTTATGCTTATTTTTTCCTTCAAATAGCTTTTAAAACCATAAACAGTTAGAAAAAGCTCAGCTTATCCTAATGCTTATTGCTATCTAAAAAGTGTTCATTAGGGTATAGTAAATTAGCTAGTCATCAGAGAATTAGTTTAATAGTTTATATTGGTTAGTTACAGTGTCAAATTTCAAAACAGAAAGTGTTAAGGAATGTTTGGCTAGTGGGTCAAACTGGGTCAAACCATTAAGAACTGTTCATTTGCACTTTGATTGCTTTAGATATAGCTTGATTTGCTGTGGATTAGCTATTTCTAGGAGTTTTTAATCTGAATTTTAAGGTTCTTGTGGATTAGAGTTCATTTTTATAGATTTAAAGGTGATAATCTGCCCTATTAAGCTTACCTTAAGCTGAGCTTATTTGACAGGTTCTTTTGTCATTTTTGAGCTCCAATTAGTGGATTAAGTGTGTGTTTTCTAATTATTACTGTTTCATTAAGTTTTGATAGGGTTTTGGTCATATTCCCTACCCTGCTGTTTCAGATGTACATTGTGCAAGATCTGCAAAAATCTTTGCCTGTCTCAACTTTTCACTAGGTCCATAACTGCTTATTCAATTGTTCTTAGTGCTTGAAAATTGATTTGCAAGTTGTTAGTAGTATAGGCCTTATGTTTCTGAAAATTGATCTCACTCAATAGCTTAATAGTTAGCTTAAATAGGTCTGCAAGTTAGACCCTTAGGACTGATCTGAGCCTGCACTATTTTTGTTCCCACAACCATCTGTTCTAAGCCTCAATTAGGGTAGCAATAGTGGATAAAATTTAGGCATAATTGGTTTTTAAGTAGTTTGTAGTACTAGTTTTCTTGATATGCTTTTGGTTTCCTCAGTAGAGCTTATGCTTAGCTTATAGGACTGCTGCAAAAGAGCCTTTCACCCATTCTTTTCTGCACATCATTGCAACTGTGCAGCAGCTTATTTGCTTAATTCATGAGCTTATTTGATCTTATTCAGTTGATTTGAGCCTTAATCTGTATGATGATCTGTTTCTGAGCATTTAATAATTTTTAGTGATCATTAGCTTATTTTAGTGCTTATTTTAGAGCTTATTTGAAACTGCTTATCTGCCCAAACTGCTTATTAGGGTTGAACTAAGTTCTGAGTTTATTTTTCCTAGCTTTAGAATATCATTTAAGATTTTTTTGCAAAATTTCGTATTTTTCCAAAGTCGTTTACTATTTTTAAATCATTTAAATAGTTTCTTGTAGTTTTTAATTCATAATAAATAATTTAAAAGTCAAAAAAATATAATTCTTTTTTTTTTTAAATTTTCTTTTGTAATTTAGAACTTAGGAAAAATAATTTGGTACCCGTAGAGTCTATATTTCATTATTTTGACGTTTTTAGTTTCGTATGTTCCGTTTTTAATTTCGTTATTTGTTTCCCTTGCGTTTTTATGCTTTGTAGATTTAAGTTTCCCTTACCCTATTTATGTTTCCCGTAGTTTTAAGTTATCCTTATCCTATTTATGCTTCCCGTAGTCATTAGTTATTTAAATTTAATCAAAATCCAAAATCTCTCCATTTTCATATTTCAAACACAATTCACAAACCCGATCTCTCAAATTCCATTCATCCTTCATCGGGGATAACGAACCGGGTTACACATACTTCACTTGTGTTTCCTTGGAAAAATAACGTGTTGATTTCAAGCGAATCAGTAGTGTTGGCAGGAGAGGAGGCTGGTGTAGGAGATGGTGTGGTGGAGGAATGCGGGTGTTGAGAAGAGGTGGGTAGGGCCGTAGGTGGGCTGGTTGGAGGGATGGGGGATGGGACAGATTCAGGGCTGGTGGTGGGTTGAGGCGCTGTGTATGAATCAGTAGTTGGAGGGACAGATTGTGAGGGATAAGTGGAAGTAGGTGGGTTCGTTGGGTGTGTAGCTTGAGGGGTTGTTGATTACTCAACACATGGAGGAATGGGAAACGAATAAGATTGAACAGGATTGGAGTGTGGTTGCTCATTAGGATGGGCAGGAAAGATGTGGGGAATGAATTCAACATGCCTCGAGTGATATAACTTAGAGGTAATCGGGTTGAAGCATTTAAATGCCGATCTCGAGGTTGAGTATCCTAAAAAGATGCAAGAATGAGAGCGATGTTGTAACTTGGAGGTGGTGTACGGGCGCAACCATGGGTAGCAAAGGCATCCGAATGGTTTGTGTTTCGTGTAGTCGGGTGGTTTACCAAACAACATGTCACATGGGGTTTGATTATTAAGGATGGGAGTAGGAAGGTGATTGATGATGTAGGTTGCAGTTTGAAAGGCATGTGACTAGAATTTCTGAGTAAGGTTAACATAGTGAAGAAGGGAAAGGCCCGTTTCAACGACATGGAGGTGTCGCCTTTCGGCAACGCCATTTTGTTCGGGTGTATGGGGTGGAGTTGTGTAATGAGAAATACCATTAGAGGTGAGATAGGGTTTGAGTCCGATGTATTCACCGCCATTGTCGGTGAATAGAGAGACGAGAGGAGTCATGAAGAAACGTTCAACTAGGGATTTAAATTGAGGAAAGAGGATGGATACATCAGATTTGCGCTTAATGGGATATAACCAAACATACTTGGAGAAGAAATAGACAAATATGACATAGCATTTGAACCCATCAATAGATGTTTTTACTGGTCCCCAAACATTCGAATAAATAAGTTCCAATGGTTTGTGCACAACAAAAGAGTTTTGACCAAAAGGAAGTTTGTGACTTTTATTCAATGACCAAGATTTACAATGAAACGACTCGGGTGACACTTTATTACAATGTAGTCCTAACTTAGTGATTAAAGACTTAAACACTTGGTACGAAGGATGCCCAAGTGTGTGGTGCCACGCGAGTAGTGATCTTGTTCCTGTTGCATAACTTGAGGAGATGAAAGAAATGGTCCGTAGTAAACATCATTGATGTTCACTCCTCGCATGAGATGCGCCCCCGTGCATAGGTCCTTAACCATGAAATAAGAAGGGAAAAATTCAACAGACACACGGTTAGTACGACAAATTTTGGCAACGGAAATTAGATGATTACGTAAATGAGGAACAACAAAAACATTTTCTAGTAAGAGTGGGCGTGAGTTAGTGTGAATTTGAGTATGGCTAATGTGTGTAATAGGAAGAGATTTACCATCACCTAAGACAATTTCATCCGGGCCTCCGTATTAGGAAAGAACAGGTAATGAGTTCTGATTAGGGACTGTATGACCGGATGCTCTTGTGTCCCACATCCATGCTGGTGCTGATCCGGGAGTGGGATAGGCTGAAGTGTAGTTAACTGAAGGCGCCAAGCCTGTAGGACCCTGAGTCGGGTAATTGTAGTCACGAAGGAAGCGTCCTACCTTCCGGCAGTCCTTTGTCTCATGACCCAGAATGTTACAGAAGTGGCAGAAGGTTTGGGTTCTTGTGGGACGAGTCTGATTTGGTGCAGCAGGTTTGTCGTGGTTATTCCAGGAAGGGCGGGATTGGGTAGGTTTTTGGTATCGGTTGTCAGACTGTTGTTTGGGGTAGGAACGAGCTGATTGGCGGTGGGTGTAGTTGACTGTGGTAATGAGTGGTTCGGTGGAGGTTTCTTTGAGGGTGCGGTCGTGGTCAAGTTGTTTTTCAAACAGTTGGGCGAAGGAAATGGTGGTGTCCCGTGACTTCAGGGACTGAACAAGACCTATAAAATCGTCTCCGAGTTGATTTATTGTGTGAATCACCGGGTCTTCTTCATCAATAGGACTTTGGGTTAGGGCTAACTCATCCAATATGGACTTCATATCGTGCAGGAAATCAGTGACAAAGCGGGTACCTTTAAGATTTTTGGAGAGTTTTGATTTTAGGGAAATGATACGTGAGCGAGAGCCGCTGGCATAACTAACATTGACGGTGTCCCACGCCTGTCGAGCATTGTCGGCAGCAGAGACGAGAGGTTGAATGGCATCGGAGTAGCTACCAAGGAGTGCGCTGATAACCATTTTGTCTTGTCGAAACCAGAGCATGTAATCTGGGTTGGGTTTCGAGACGTTGCCTGCAGAGATGGTTTTGGCCGGAGTTTCTGCAGTGCCGGTGATGTGGTGGTCAAGTTCAAGACCAATGTGGGTGGAAAGGATTTGTTTGCGCCACGAGGGGAAGTTGGTGGATGTGAGTTTGATGGGAAAGTGAGTTGCTGCAGTGAGAGGGACTATATGTTTGGGTGCCATGGTTGAGGGCGGCGGCTGTTGTGGATCGAAAAAAAATGAGGCTCGTAGGAGCAGGTTAGGCTCTAGCTGTATACCATATGAGACTATGATTGAATAGACAAATGACTTGATTTCTCATTAACCCTCTTTGGGAATATATACAGAATACAGGCAATAATTGAGGAGAAACTTAAGCTACTGTTACAACAACTTTTGACCTATTAATGTGGAGGATTGACTACCTAATATAACAAATATGAAATAAATACAATAATATACAATATTAATTATTTATTGTTAACAGTTTACAGCACAAATCATTGTTCTTAATTTTCTTGGTGATTGTAGTATTCGAACATCGTCTAATTTTATTTAGGAAAAATTACCAAAATAGACTGGTCATCATACGAGTTATCACTTTTCAGGCCTAAAATTTTCAAAAGTCCAAAATAGACGAAGGGTGACTCATTTTTTGGGCAACTCGTGTCTACGTTTGACACGTGTCCTTAAACAATCGAAAAAAGATTAATCCACCTACAATACTTGGACTATGTTAGCTTGTGGTTGCGTTGTACAAGTTGCCCAGTCGCCCGGTCTATTTTGGACTTTTGAAAATTTTAAGCCTGGAAAGTTATAAGTCGTATGGCGACCGGTCTATTTTGGTAATTTTCCTTTTTATTTATCTTATGATCTTGAGTTTGTGTACAGTACCATCTTTGTTTTCCCACTCTCTTCTTCAACAATTGGTCTCTGGTTACGAATCTGTTGTTATGTGTTGTAACCCGATAGAAATCCGAAGTCGTGTGAGTACACTTTCAGATCAATAAAATGGAGTGGATACCAATTTATGATCGGATAAAATCGAATTTGATTCAAGATTTTGTATGTGATTATGTTTGCAGAATTTCGTGATCAAAAGATGTTTGATCAGCCTCTCTTTTCTATATCCGAAAATGAGAATATATATCACGGTTTATAGGGTCCAAAACGGTTTATAAGGGGCCTGATAACTGTAAAACAGTTATATTGATATACACCAACTAGCAGCAGTATCCAGCAACTAGCATCAGTATCCAACAACTAGCAGCAGAATCTAGTAACTAGCAGCAGAAACTAGCAACACTAGCAGCAGAATCTAGTAACTAGCAGCAGAAACCACATCAACTGTATATGTATTATTTGGTGAAAAAACAAATCTCTCAGGGGCGCTGCCCCCGAACCCCCGTTAGTCCCGTTAATATCCAAATAAGCGTCGACTCTTATTTGCATATTAAACGCAATCTATTTTACACTAAAATACCAACAATTGGTCTCTGGTTACGAATCCACTTACTACGTGGTATGCATATCAATGTGGTCGAAAATAGGGGAAAACAATATTAAAGGTAGATTCCGCATCATTCAAGCAGGTTGTCCTGGCCAGCATGCCAAATTGTGACGCATGCTACTAGCATGTCATTCGGTTACGAGGTGCTTAAAAACATCAGACCATATATTAATGACTCAATGACACACAAAATGGTACATTTGAGGACAACTAATTTAAGTAAAAGTCCTTGCTATAAGCTTTGTGATATTGTGGAAACTTAAATCTGATTATGTAGGAACCCATGTGGCCCAATTTCCATTATATTGCATATTGATCTAGAGAAGTGAATGTAATAGGTTCATGTATAATTATTAGCAATACTGACCTATACACACTGGGTCAGATGAGTAAATCAAATTCAAATGCTTACAAACTCCTAAACATCTATTATAATAAATAGTTTTAGATGATTAGTTTTCTAAAGTATAGTATTTTCGATCTGTTATACATTAAGTATTGACAGATCAATCTCACCTGACACATTTTGACCCATATCATTGTAATCATATTCATACTAAATCATAATACACGAGAAAATGGAGAAAAAGCGTTGACGACAGTGACACCTTTTGCTCTGTGTTAAATTCAAATGATCATGGACCGTCACCCGACCATCGTTTTTAGTTTCACCACCTTCAAAACTGTTTGTAGAACTCATGGGTCTTTGGCCTAGTTGCATCCGGGTTGTAGTTAAGGTGGTTCATCATTCATGCATTCCCTTTGTGGACATAGGTGTAGTGTACTGTAGGTGTATGTGTGCGTTTGCCTTAAAAAAATTGTATGCAGAACTTGGATCAAAAGGCGCGACATCAATCAAGGTAACCTTATGAATACCTAAGTTTATGTTGCCCACAGTAAGGGATCCCAATCCCCCCCTTTTTCTCTGCCACATCAGCTTTCTCTCTCCAGCGACCTTCAGGCGATTAGGTGCCCCAGTAAGGGCGACCATGATCAACTTTTTTTTTTTTTTTTTTTTTTTTTTTTTTTTTTTTTTTTAATAACATTTTTAACATTTTTTTTTTCCAGTATTTGAATTATTAATGTGATTCGTGTCATAGCTTTCACACGTTGCAAAGTCTGCAAAGGTATAAATACGTGTCTTATTATTTGAAGTGCCATGCAAAGTCCCCAACTTACAATATAAGACATTTAAAAAATGCAAGCCATTTGAGAAACTATATCAAATCAGTCAACATGCTACTTCATCTTCTTCATCCCAAAAAATGCAAAAGTTCAAACCAACATAGCAAAATATGCATTCAAACGCAAGTCTGCACTCATCAATTACTTTCAAAATTGCACCATCACCTTTGTAAACCAAACTTGCACCATCACCTTTGTAAACCAAACACAACTTTCAAAAAAAAGAAATACAAGTGGTGCTATGTCACATGAAACAAGCAATGCTGAATGTGGTTGTAACTTGGAATGCCATTGTAGATGTGGAATTGGTGCTATGTCACATGAAACAAAAAAAAGAAACACAAGGACTCATTCAATCAAACTCGATCGCAAACCTGACCAAGTTTGGGGGATCGATTCCCACCGATCGACTCTCCACAATAATGGAATCGATCTTCCCAATCGATCGAGACACTCTCGATCGACACTAATGTGAGCAAGGTAACCTTATGAATGCCTAAGTTTATGTTGACTTCCTTTGGTGGAAGAATTAAGGAATTCCAAATTCGTTCTGTAACTTAACGCGTCGTATAACTATATAACCTTAGTGGTAAGAACACCGTATTATGCTGTATTACTGTATAAAGGTAATCTCAGTCAATTATTATTACTGTTATAACAGTGTTAAAACAATTAGTATTATCCAAGCCTTTGAATAATATGATTTAGAAAGCTGCATGCGTCAATATAACACTTTTCCAGATGTTGGAGAGTATCGAGGCACTATTCTATGCTCGGTGCAAGTCATGCAATCATTTATAAATGGGTCGACATCGGGGTAACGAATAAGTTAACATTCTTTTCTAACATTAACTGGCTTCCACAATAGTGGAACCAAGCTTTAGTATCTTGAGGTCCCCTAACGCTCAGTTCTTCAATTTCAAAACCAGATTCTTCATGATGGCATAGCATCGCCTGCTAATCCAACCCTAGCCTTCTTCTATTTTAGACATCATTAGCAAAAAAGTGATACATCCCCGAAACTTGCCTCTCACACTAAACCAATGAATATGTGCATGAAAATTTACCATATGCATCAACTTTTTTATAGCACAAATCATCGTTCTCAAGCGAATCATCCTAACCACGCTCTTATCCAAATAAAAAAAAACTTTAAAAGGAACTTATCTTTTGCAAATTTCTTATACATTATATTCTCTTTTTCACTTTAATGTCACCTATATAAGAGTGAATAAAACTTCAAACTTCAACAAGTCAGCCTTCAAGTGTTAACAAACATATCAAAGCAATCGAGCCTTCATAAGTTTGTAAGCGTTTTCTTTACTTCATTACATGGAAAGAGTGAAAACTTTGGCATCTAATAGTGCTGCAGTGATCTTCACCAAAAGCTCGTGTTGTATGTGCCATAGTATCAAGGCACTATTCTATGAGCTTGGTGCAAGTCCCGCAATTCATGAAGTTGACCATGATGCAGACATGGAGTGGGCCCTACGTCATCTAGGCTGTAATCCTGCCATTCCAGCAGTGTTTATAGGCGGTAAATATATTGGTTCAGCTAAAGATGTCATTTCACTTCATGTTGACGGGTCTTTGAAACAAAAACTCATTGAAGCACAAGCTATCTGGTTCTAGCACGTATTAATGTGTATCTCGAGTGTTTATTAGATTTAACATTGTGTTAGGATCTAACAACCGAGAGTGAGAGCTGCACTTTTATGTCGGCTTTGTATTTGAGCCAAACTCGAAACAACTTTGTTTTGTCTTTTAGTTTAAATCTTTGTTATGATATGATATATCTTGAATCTTTGTATGTTTTATGTACCTTATCTTTTTTTGGTGATTGTAAATGCTAAGCAAAGTATTTGAGCATCGCCTAATATTATACATCATATATATGATCTTGAGTGTGTGTACACTGCCATCTTTGTTTTTCCACTCACTTCTTGAATGATTGCTTTCTGGTTACCAATCGTTTACAACTCGGTGTGCACATTTTTCAAAAAATTGATAACCGGTAATACAACTTGGTATGCATATTAAAGTGGTAAAAATAATGTGGTCAGTTAACGAGGTTGTCCTAGTCAGAAATTCAGAATAACAAATTGCAACATTAGCAACTAAAACTAGACATAAAAGCATCTATAAATGACTCAATACCACACAAAATGGTACAATAACCATTTTGGGAAAAAAATTCGAATTACATGTGTATTGTATGCCAAATTCCCCTTGATAATTTGCTACAGGCAGATTTGTGATATTGTAGATATCTGTAAATTTAACTATGTAGGAACCCATGTAGCCCGGTTTCCATTGTAGACTGATCTAGAGAAGAGAGTGTAGATCAAGAATAGGTTCCATGTATATTAGTAACAATTTTGGCCTTCGGGTCGTTATACTTTATCTTCAAAGGGTCAAATAGGTAAAAACATATAAATGGGTACAACCTTCTAAATATTTTTTTTAATAATAGATTTTGACTAGTGTTTTGAGTTTTTGTAATCGTGTTAATGCATTTTTTTGTGTTCAAAAGGTAAATTATATTACTAATCAAAATTTTGTACATCATAAGTCTACAACTACTGATTTGGACATAACCCAAAATCAGATACAAAGCAAAATATACAAATCTAACATACTGCATCCTGTTGGAAATTTAGTTCGATTGAGGGATTTGATCATACTTGAAAATGGGTTTGGAGGTACGGAGTGTACGCCCATTAAGTCCCTGATTACCCTGACTCTTATAGTGGTTTAAGTTACTACTGCTAGTACTAAGTTAGTACTGCTGGAGCAGAGTTACTACTGCTAGTACTAAGTTAGTACTGCTGGAGCAATGTTACTACTACTGGCTTAAGTTAGTACTGCCGGAGCAAGTTACTACTGTTGGCATAAGTTAGTACTACTGTAATGAGTTTGTAACTACTTTAACCTATTTATGGGCAGTTTCAAACTCGTAATTAAGACCATAATAACTTGGTCTTGTAACCATTATGGCTATGATGGTGGAACATTATGAGGAGATTAATTGGCCGATAAATTCTCATAATTCCATTGACTAAGAGTGATTCAATCATATAAATAGGATATTCATATGCATGGAATAAAAACACGAAACATAAACACTTGAAAGCAAACAGGTTCTTGATTTGTGCCTAAAACAAGAACACCACTTGGTCTTATCCCATAGAGATATTCGTGTAACCCAGGCATAGGGTCGAATAGTTTCTATTGGAAAGTGATAACACGATTTCAAGTGATATTCGGTACTCATTGATTATCTATACTCAACTGGGAACACACCGACAAGAAACCAACAATCAATAGAAACTATTTAGTGATAATCAATGGCTGCTGCTATGAGGCAAATGGCTGCTAACTTTTTCAAACTAGAAAAGTTTGAAGGTGTCGATTTCAGAATATGGCAAAAGAATATGCACTTCTTGTTGTCAAGCATTAGTGTGGTGTATGTGTTGAGCACACCTATTCCTGATGATGGGGATGATGCTACTGTGGAAGACATGAGGAGAAGGAACAAGTGGGAGAATGACGACTACATTTGCAGAGGTTTAATCCTCAATGGTATGTCTGATCATTTGTTTGATATTTATCAAAATGTGGAATCTGGTAAAGAACTATGGGATTCCTTGGAAGCCAAATATATGGCTGATGATGCATCAAATAAGAAGTTCCTTGTAAGTAATTTTAACAATTACAAAATGGTCGATTCTAGACCGGTCATGAAACAATACAATGAACTTCTTAGTATAGTTGGCAGATTCACATAACGCAAAATGAACATGGATGAGACTATTTCAGTCTCTTGTGTCATTGATAAACTCCCTCCTTCTTGAAAAGATTTCAAGCATATGCTGAAACATAAGAAGGAGGAATTAACTCTTGTTGAGTTAGGCAGTCATTTGCGCATTGAGGAATCACTCAGAGTACAAGACAGTGACAAGCCAAAGAGTAGCAATGCTACTGGTCCATCAGTTGTCAATATGGTGGAGCATAACAACTCCACCAGGTATAATGACAAAAAGGGCAAACGTAAACATCAGGATAACACCAAAACTGATCTTAACAAGAAGCCAAAAGCTACTTGTTGGAAGTGAAGGAAAACTGGACACTTCAGGAAGGATCGCAAGGGTGTTAAAATTGGCAACAAAGCCAATGGAGCAGGCACAAGTAGATCAGGGAGTGGTAATTGTTAGGATTAAGAAAAAGGATCGGTCACCCCGTGTATTTTCATGCTTAGCGTAGCTCTTAGTTTTGTTAGTATTAGTTTAGTTATTAGTTTATTTATCGTAGTATTAGTGGAGTTGGGTCGGGTCTTTACCCATTGTCAAGTCACTCCACAGCCCACACGGGGCATTTAGGCTAGTAGTATAAATACCCCTTCCCTAGTGTAGGAAGGGTTGGAACTCCTCACATTTTCAAGCTAATACACTTTTATTTTTCTCTCACTAAGTTCCCAGCTCTACTCTCTCTCTCTAACTCTAACCATGGATTTGTTCTTCCATAATCCCCGACCTCCTAAATCATACAATCAACTTAAGAATCGATCCTACAATTGGTACCAGAGCCAAGGTTGTTATTTGGTTGATTTTTGTGATTTGAATAGTGTGTTATTAAAGCTGCTCTACACCATGTATTTTGGGATCTGAAATTTTTTATCTTTTGTTGTTTACAGTTTCTAAACATTTTTGTGTATCCAAATGGTCAAAACTAAAGTCTTACACTTTCATCTTTTGGTATCATACAAACTGTTAATATGGTCCTCTTCTTATTGTCCATGTTATCAGTTTTGATGTTACATCTTATCTCAGAGACAGTTTGTACCATTACCGTGAATATTGTGGTCGAAGTTTGAAGCTTTTCTTGGTTGCGGTTTGAGGTGTTTCTTGGTTGAGATTTGGTATTGTTATTGACTGCCACTTGGTTTTTCTTTGTTGCGGTTTATGTTAAAGTGGGTAAGTAAAAGTTGCGGTTTGCCATGAATTCTAGACTGCGATTTGGTGTATTACCTGAAAAGGGAAAAGCCAAAACTGGGGTGAAGGTGACGTTTTGTCTACTTGCGTGTGCGGTTTGTCTGGATGTGACTGCGATTTGCCCTTGTTGCGTTTTGAAGTCCTGCGATTTGAGTCAATCGCGTTTTGATCAGGTTACGTTTTGTGTGGGGTTGCGTTTTGATTAGGGTTGCGACTTGGTGTTGCGTTTTGATCAAAACGTGTAACTGATTATAGCTTAAGAGAAAAAGAATGAAGATGAAAATGACTTTTGACCACAAACCATATACCATATACCAGTTGACTTCAGTTCAAAATACATCATCAGTCCAAAAAGTTAAATCAAATTCCAAACCTCAGAACTGAAAAGATGATATTCGACTCTTTTTTTTAGAAACCTCAGCCAAGAACCCATATCAAACAACCAATCCTACACCAAACCCTTCACCATCTCAGACTCAACAAGATTCGAACCTAGGTCCACAACAACAAACCCACACCATCAAACCCATACTCTATCCTCTACCAAGACTCGAGCGCTAAACATAGTAACAAGATCTCAAATTTAGTCTTTCGTATTACTCAAGCGTATGAGACTTTTTGAAAGTCTATCAAACAAAAGAGAACAAGTCATCATCGATCAATTTTGTGAAACTCAGCTTCACTTCATTACGAAATTACAAAGTTAAGAAATATAACAATAACGTTATTTTCTTACTCTTATTCGTTCAAGACTCAGACTTTAATGGAAAATCATTATCGTATCTCAGAATTAATTCATGTTCTACGATGATACATCGGACCATTGAAGGTCAAACACACGAAAACAATCATCACTGATTCTGTTTGAAGCTTCATACCTCATGATTAATATCCGAAACTCAATAAGAAAAGATGTATAACAAGATTGTTACCATCATTTTCTTGTCTCGGTCAAAGACACTCAAACAACAAAAGAGAAACAAATAATTCCTACCTGAGATCTTGAAAAGACCTTGATGATATGCACAGAAGTATTACGGATTGGTTTTGGTGTCGTGTTTCTGATGTTCAAATCGATGGGTTTGCAATTCGGATTGAAGTTATTTTGACAAAAGGTGATATGATATATGAGTTTGATATAAGATGTGATTAGAGGTATTAGGTGATGAAGATGGGGGCGTGGTATCTTAGGGAGATATTAGGGTTAATTACTGAGAAGTATTAGGGTTATGTGAAATAAGATGAAAGGGGCGGATATAATGATGTGATTAGGGTTAAGTGACGTTAAGGAGTGTTTTATACCCAAAATTAGGGTGAAGTAGTATATGGGCCTAACGTTGAATACCGAAATTAACATAGGATGGGCTGGTAGATTTTGTTAACCAAATAGCTGGGGTGTTATTGAGCTTATACGAAAAGATTATTGGTATAAGGTTGTTTGGATTTATTTTGGCTTATGTTTGGATCGGTTAATAAACTTGATTTGGGCCTGGTATACAACAAATTTTAGATCGGGTTTATTAAAAGGCGTTGGGTTCATGCGCTTTTTTTTTTTTTTTTTTTTTTTTTTTTTTTTTTGCTATACGGTTGTATGAAGTGAATGGGGTCATGATAATTTGTGTTAGACAATGTTAAGTTTTGCCATACTTATTGGTTGTCATGACTACATTTTGGGTTATTGTTGGATCAAGTTTGGATCAAATAACATGGGCTGATTTGTTATTATTTAAATGTATTGTTAATACATTGGGTAAAATTTTTGGTATAATATTTGGCAAAAAAAAGAGTGGTATGTTTGGATCTACAAAATTTCATGAGGATACACACGTCACGGCTAGTACTTGGGTATATGAATGTCAAAGTGATTACGGGGTTGATTTGGTATTACTAATTTGAGATTGAAGTGGAATTTCACGAAGGCGCGTACTTATTTTATATTGAAGTCGGGGATGGTTGGATACATGACTTTCAATGATAACTTGCTCGTGCTTAAGATTTAAGTTGAAGACTTGGTTTATCTAGTTTCCAGAAGTCGGGGTGGATGGTTGAAGACCTGGTTAACTATCACTTAAAGGAGTTACATTATAGTACTCAGTGTCACACGCAGAAGACGATGTGGATAATCGCAAGAGGTGATGAAAGTCTCATACTTTGTCGGGATAGTATTGAGTACTTAGAGATTTGCATGGTGCACAAATTCTCTACACCGTTCTTCCAACAACAGTGCAAGCTTAAGTAACAAATTTGGGGAATTCTACTTCATTTTCTAGTTAGGTATATCGGGTTTACTTCACCAAGTGGTCACAGAAATAGCCGACAGAATAACGTAGTTGGTTAAAGAGTTGATTTTTTTTAAGATGTTTGCTTCAGACAAGATATTCTCGTGTATATGGTCATACACGTCAATGATGCTTCCGAATGTTCGAAACCATCATGGGGGAGAAACGTGTACTTTGATGATATAAGGTCAACCTCCAGGGGGAAGTAGTTTATACTACTTTACTTAGCATAGTTTGTGAAGTATTCTACATATGTGAGAAGAATTGTTGCTGATCTCTTGCATGTTTCCCCAAACAGTTACTCACCTGAATCAAATTTGTCATAACACATTCAATTTATCATTGTCTCACGGTTTCTTATTGGTTTTGTAAAATCCCGCGAAAGAATCTATTTCTCGGTTTAAATCATAGATTTGTAAAATCCCGTGATGATGGAACTATCCTGGAGAAAGAAAAGTGCATTTTCGGATCTGAATTGATTTTGGTGCTACGGTTTCAACTTCGAAGAAGGGATAAAGTGTGCACTTCATGTATTGGATGATTTTTGATATACTTCATGGCATTTTGGTTATAACAAAGTTTTATGGGGTTATGTACTCTTGACAATAATCGGGATAAAACCATTATCAAAGTTCATTTAAAACATCAAAAAGGGCTAGATCTGGGCATTTAAACCACAAGATGTGACTACGGCGTTAATTCACTATTATTTATTTGAGGTTGAAGTAAAATTTCACGGGTGCGTGTACTTAGTATCTGAAGATATCGGGGTTGGTTGGATGCATGATTCTTCGAGATCCTTGTTCGAGCTTATAACCGTTAGAATGATTACGAATTGAGTTATCTAGTTATACCTGATGTAAGGAGTTACATTGTTGTGCTCACAGAGTATAGCTATCACTTTAAAGGAGTTACGTTGTAGTGCTTAAGTGTCACAAAAAGCTGTGGATAATTCGAGAGAAGTTCATATACAGTTAAGGATGGTTGGATGGGTATATGATTCTACCTTTATTGAAATTCTCAGTATTGGTTCTTAGTCAGACAATAGTGCAAGTTTAAGTCACAAGTTCGGGTTATTTTACTTCAGTCTCAAGTTCATCATATTGGGTTTTTCTCCATCAGTAGTCACGACAAAGAGCCTACAGAATGATAATGGGGTTGGTAATGAGTTAGCTGAGAGAAGTAGAACAGAGAGAGATGACGTCTGTTCACATCAGTTCAGGCCTCGTTCTTCATCGACAATGACGTTTGAACACTGCAGTTCAAGCCTCGGGCCTCAATGTCAACATAATGGCGTCTGCTGAAAACACTCCAGGCCCCGTTCCTCAAAGAAAAGAAAGGCGTACGCTTAAGTGCGCTTTATCTTCGAAAGAAGATAAATCTTCTTGTTTATGACCATTCTCATCAATAAGCTTCATGCTCTTCCTATGCTCATTCAGTCATCAAGTGGATCAACGTACATTGGAGTATACTCTTATTCACTTGTTCCATAAAAAATGGCTCATATGCAATTTTTAAGGGGAAAAAGTGTGAATAAACTAAATGTCAGTCATCAAGTGGATTTACTTACCGTTGATTATATTCTTATTCACTCGTTCAATCAAAAATGGCAAATGTCAGTCATCAAGTGGATTTACTTACCGTTGATTGTATTCTTATTCACTCATTCAATCAAAAATGGCAGTCATATGCAATTTTTGAGGGGGAGAAGGGTGAATAAACAAAATGTCAGTTATCAAGTGGATCTACTTACCGTTGATGGTATTCTTATTCACTTGTTTAATCAAAAATGGCAGTCATATGCAATTTTTGAGGGGGAGAAGGGTGAATAAACTACATGTTGATTGATGTTTGAGAAATGGTCATACGACTAATCGATATCTTCTCACGGGCTGATATAATCAGTGATAAAGTGCTTCTAGTTAATGCTTCATGTACATATCATTATGCTGATTCCGATTAATCGTAACCATCAGGGGAGAAAAATGTGTACACCAAGGACGCACAACAAGTTCACGTGATCGGGATTAATGTCTTATGATACAAATTAAAGATGAACAGTGTTTCAACTTGTTAACTTGGTATTATCATTTCATGTGTACGTCATGGGCTGATTAATCGTAACCATCAGCGGAGAGAAATGTGTACAATATGAACAATTTTCCATTCCGGAAGATGAATCTATCGATAATGCCTTTGCTAGATTTAATACTATTATTACTAGTCTTAAAGCTCTTGATGAAGGTTATTCTAGCAAGAACTATGATAGGAAGTTTCTTAGGGCTCTACATCCTAAATGGAGAGCAAAGGTCACCACCATTGAAGAGTCAAAGAACTTGGCGACATTATCACTTGATGAACTTATAGGAAACTTGAAGGTTCATGAAATGATAATCAAGAAAGACTCTGACATAGTCAAAGGAAAAAGCGAGAGAGTTAGATCTCTAGCATTGAAAGCCAAAAAGGAGTCTAGTGATGAGGAAAGTTCGGATTCCGATAGTGAAGACGAAGAGTATGCATTAGCCGTTAGAGATTTTAAGAAGTTCTTTAGGAGAAGAGGTAGATTCGTTAGACAACCTCGCGATGAAAAGAAGTCGCTCCAAAAGAACCGAGATGAGAAGAAAGGAAAGAGTGATAGGAAATGTTTTAGATGCAGAGATCCTAATCATCTCATTGGATAATGTCCTAAACCATCGAGAACAAACAACCAAAGAGCGTTCATATGAGGCTCTTAGAGTGATAGCGGTGAAGAAGAAGAGAAAAAGCCCAATGACAAAACATGTCTAATGGTTCAAGCTTCAAATGAGGTACATTCCGACTCTTCTTACTATAGTGATGATAATTCGTTAATAGATGATAATAGACTATATGATGAATATAATAAACTATGTGAAGTAAGTTCTAAAATCATAACTAGAAACAAAACACTAAAAGCAACATTGCATGAACTCGAAGTGCAAATTTTAAAACTGAAAGACCAAGTAAAAAGACTTGAGAAAAATAAAGAAATAGATATTTGATGTAGGTCATGCATATGTCTTCGAGTAGAGAATGAAAAACTCAAAGAAAACGCTTTAAGGATCATTAAGTTTGAAAAAGGAACAAAGACACTTAATGACATGCTTGAAAACGTTAGGTATAGTGAACATGCCAGAGCGGGCTTAGGATTTGACCCAAATAAAGCTTCTACAAGTGAAACTAAAAAAGTAAAATTTGTAAAGTATGGAGAATCTGAAATAGCAGAGGACGGTAGCATTAAAGGTACAGACGGCACCATTAAAATTAGTGGTACCGTGGTACCGTCTGGTGCTAAAGTCAGAATAGTGTCGATTTTAAAAAATAACTTAAGTCCTAAACCGAGTCATATAGTAGTTAATAATGTTAAAGTACCTATTGCTAGTAAAAAGGAAGTCAAAAGTTTTTACAAACCTTTGTCAACCCCCGGGCTTGGTTTTGTAAAACCCGATACTAGATCAAAGACTACTCCACCTAGAAAAACAAATGTTCCTAAACCTCGGTCAAGAACTCCTCAACCGAGAAGTAACTTTAGAAGACAAAGTTATCCAAGTAACTATCCCGTAACTTGGAATAACTGTCAACAACAAAGTTATTTACCATGGGAGATTTGTCCTCCATTCCAACATCCAAACCAAATGCAAGAAATGCATGGGGTGTTTAACACTAACAACTTTGGACCCATGAGATATTGGGGACCAAATGTTTGTGTTTCTGTCTTGCTAGATAGACATGATTGAAAAATCGACTTGGAGTCCGATGAATGGAGTATGACTAGTGATTGCACTAATTTCATGACGGAAAATCTAGTCTTGTCTCATCTTACTTAGTTTACAACTAAGGTAGAGTCACGTTTTCAAGTTTAAAAGCAACATCTCAGGCTGAGGTATGCTTTTTCAAAACTTCCTTACAATTAGATATATTAAGCATGTAGTGTTCTTAGAATCTAACTTAGTGAGCACTAACATGATGGACGTGAAAAGTAAATCCCTAAATGGTTTTATCAACAAGGAGGTATATGTTGTACAACCTTCGGGATTTGTTGATCCATAAAAACCATATCATGTTTATAAACTCAAGAAAGAACTCTATGATCTTAAACAAGCCTGCAAAGCTTGGTACGACATATTAAAGGCTTTCTTACTTAAACATGAATATACCATGAAAATGGTTGACAACACACTTTTTCACGAAGAAACAAAATTCACATCCCATCATTGCTCAAATATTTGTCGACTACAATTATATTAGGCTCAACTTGTCAAGAAATGTACAATGATCGTTCAAAGATCATGCGTGACAAGTTTAAGATGAGCATGATGAGAGAATCAAGTTTCTTCCCTAGTCCTCATATAATATTATTTGAAGATAGTATCTTCTTAAATCTAAGTATACTAATATATATATATATATATATATATATATATATATATATATATATATATATATATATATATATATATATATATATATATATATAAAAGAAATTTAACTTAAAACAATCTTAATCTATATAAATGCCTATGTTCGTGGAGACGAATCTCACAAGAGACGATGAAGGTGAATACGCGGATAGTACTAAGTTTAGGGGCATGATAGGTAATTTACTCTACCTAACGGAAAGTAGGCCTGATATCATGTCTAGTGTCTACCCTTGTGCTCGCTTCTAAGAAGGATCCCAAAACTTCTTACCTTGAAGCGGTTAAGTGTATCTTCCGATTCATTAAAGGCACTATACACTTGGGATTGTACTATCTCAAGGGGATTGGTGTAAAAACTATTGTCTATACCAACTCTGATAATGCGGGAGATAATGTGGATCGAAAAAGTAAGAGTGATGTTTGTGCCTTCATGGGTTGCTGTCAAACTTCTTGGTTCCCTAAGAAACAAATGACTCTTGCTATCTCCACGACCGAAGCCGAATACGTAAGCGCCGGAAAGGCATGACAACAAGCACTATGGATGAAACAAGCTCTAATTAACTGCGACATCCATCTCAACGACATTCCTATGAAGTGCGACAACCGAGGTGCAATCGACTTGACCAAGAACCCCGTGGAATGCTCATGTATGAAGCACATCGAAGTACGTCTTCTCGTCCATCGCGATAATGCCCAAAAAGGAAACATTTCTATCGAAAAGTTTCCCTCAAAGGACAACATCGTCGATATCCTAACCAAACCTCTCTAACGAGAATCCTCTAACTATCTTCGTCTAGGTCTAGGAATGATGGAACACATTCCGTGAATTTCACAATTCCCATGTGTTCAAATACATCCTTTAAATCCCTCTTATGACTACTTGAATATTTCACTGGAAATATTGAAGTCATTTCTTATGTCTCATCTCATGACTTTTTAAATATTTCACTGAAAATATTAAGTCACCCTTTACATCCCTCTTATGACTACTTGAATATTTCACTAGAAATATTGAAGTCATTTCTTATGTCTCGTCTCATGACTTTTTAAATATTTCACTAGAAATATTAAGTCATCCTTCACATCCCTCTTATGACTACTTGAATATTTCACTGGAAATATTGAAGTCATCTCTTATGTCTCGTCTCATGACTTTTTAAATATTTTACTGGAAATATTAAGTCATCCGTCACATTCCTCCAGATGACTATTTATGTATTTCCTCAGAAAAATTTAAGTCATCTCTTATCGTCTAGTCTAGTCGTTTTCGTTAAAAGAGTTTATTAGGTATAAAAACTCTCCTCGCGTCAAAAAGTCTTACTAATTAAGTAAGATTTATTCTCCAAAATCAAAATGGAGACAAAAATCAGTCTCAAACTCTCAATAGTGCACGACTCTACTAAAGTGGCATGACACCACTAAACATTAGTGGTACCGTGGCACCGTGCATTTGATAACCCCGTTTTTTTTCATCTTTCCCTCTGTTTACTCATTCAAAACAACACACCCTCTTCCCTTTTTGCTGTCAAAACCGAATATCACACCCTAATCCAATTACACTCTTGTCAATCAAGATCGAGGCATTGCATTTAAAGATTATCAATCACAACATCTTACCCAACATCAATTGTAAGTAAATTAACTTTAATTTCTTTCTAATTTGAGTCTAGGGTTTGTTCATATACATAAAATTGAATTGGGGCTTTTCAATTTTGATTGAATTTTTATGCGATTAGGACTAGGATTAGACAGTGTATAACTTACATGATTCCCTAAACATAGGATTTGCATAAACCCACTTACATTATATACCTTAGTCCGAATTTCACTATTTAAATCGGAATTAGATTAAATATGTTTAGTGGAATCATGTCTAGGATATTTGAAATTGGATTAGGAGTAATTAACATTCAAGCTTTTCAAATTTAAGATTTTTGGCAACAAATTGTCGCATTTGCCAAACACCCCAATTCCATTGTTTTCGAAAAATTTCACACAACTAGGATCATGAAACATTTTTCGTGCATTGTTGATACAAACTAAAAACGTTTTCGCATGCATACATGATCTCACAAATATTGATCAAATTACATTACTAATATGTATTCTTCGACATATTTGTTTGAGCAAAAGTGAAGTTATGAGCGTTTGGGTAATCTCATTTGTAGGATCGTGTGCTTCTAGCTTGATTGAGCTTGGTTAAACCGTTTATGTAAACACAAACAGCTTAGGAGAATCTCTAGGTGTAAGACTTGTGTCTATGCGGAAACTAAACACAAGAATATAAAGAAGAAAGTAACTAACAAGGTTTTGATCCTCTATGGATCGGTTTATGAACTAATGAAATTGTTTTTCTATTGATTGAATCGATTGATTACAAAACTCATAGACGGGTGTTTTTATACTAACAAGAAACCCTAACCCTAACCCGTCATACAAGAAAACGTGTGAAGAGATATACATCAATCTCTTCTAAAAATAAATCTAACAAACCTTCTAAACATACGGGATAACAATTACTAATACCCGCAGTAATGACTACTATCAGCAGAAACAAAAAACAAACTATCGGCAGCAATGAACTTCAGCAGGAAAAATAAACTATCGGCAGGAACCAGGGTACACTACCAGCAGCAACGAGAAATATATTATTTCCCAGAATTCCTAACAATCCTCCCCTAATCTTGAAGTTGACTAGGTTAACTTGCAAGATTCCCACTTGATAGAGCTTTAACTTCTCAGGCTTGAGGATTGCATTCGAGCAGCAGCAATAGTAAGTAACCAGCATCAACATCTTTAACTTCCAGCAGCAACCTCTATAGTTCAGCAGCAAAAGGAAATCATCTTCAAAATAATAAGCTGGGCACCATGTCATCCACTGGATCTTGACTGCTACTATGACAAAATGTACATCAAATCACTTAAGTTTCATACTATTCTCATCACTTCCAGGTGTGTTAACTCCTGTGAGAGGTGAATCATTGAAAATTAATGGATTTGATGTCTCTTTACCAATAGCCATCACTACTGGAGTAGCCAATGTTTAGGTGTGTAAGACCATGGTACAGTGATAACCATCTGATTTTTAGTAAATTAGCAACTATAAACGGATTTGATTTGTCTTTACCTGTAGCCGTTTGCTCAGGACTAGCCAATTCTTAGGTTGAAGATAACCTTTGGTGAATTGAGTACCAAGTATGGAATACCACAACCTTTACCACAAGCCATACACTTGTGGGCTAGCCAATTTTTTGGAAACCCAAAAGGAGTAAAATCCATGGCGAATTGAAAACCATTCAACTCTTAGTAATGAAACATCGGTGAGTTGAAAACCCTATAGCTTTGAGCAAGCTATTACAGCTATCAACGGATTTGATAATCACACCAGAGCCGTACCCTCATGGTGAGTTGAGTACCATTTGTTGTGTAGGTGTAAACAGCAACACTGTACCTGCAAGGTGTTGCTCAAAACCATACAAGTTAGCACACAAAATATACATAAGATTTTATTTATTTATTTATTATTATTTTTTTGAACTATAAAGAAAATAAACATAAAGAAAAGAACATAAAAGAAAATAAAACAGAAAGAAGAAAACAAAGAAAATGAAAAATATACAAAAATAAGCCTAAAAGATACCCTGATCAAGCAGATGAACCAAAGGCAGCAGCAAGTTGATTTCTTATGAATCTGATCAATTGTTATGCTGTGGTCAAGTTATTCCCGACTACATATTTACCAACTTGCAGCTTACACTTAAGCATCCTCTCCATAAGTTCTACAGATAAAGGATAGGGAACATCCACAAACATGCAAAGCACCTTCCCAGTAACAGTCTCCAAAACATGAACCTGGGAAGTAGAATACAATCGCCAACTGTGTACTCTCCAAGATTGTTGATCAGCCCACACAGAATGAGCATTGCCCCCCTCCAGAGAATCCATTAACACTTTCAAATCCCCCCAAAGAATAAGACCAATCCCTGTAGCCTGATGAGTTTCATAGTGCTTAGTCACCATACCATAGAGATGTATCAAATCTTGTTTGTCCACCTTATTCAAAATCTCCCTAAGGAATGTAAAATGTTTAGTTTTCCCATCAAGGGTGTACAAGGAATGGATTTCTCCTTGAGGTATAGGAAGAACCTCCCAACCAGCAATATGTGACCAAGGGTGAGGAGAATCACCTTCAGAATCAATTTCAGAATCAAACTGAATCAAGTCCTGATCATTCATGTCTGCAAGAGTCTTGGATGAAGACTTCATAGCATGACTCTTCTTTCTGGTCCTTGGAGTTGTAGAGGAGAAGTGAACTGTTGAAGGTGTCACAGCAGGAATATGAACCTCTTGTGGTGCACCAGATGCACCAACAGAAGGATTTGGAGAAATAGATGTGGTACCCTGAGAACCCTCAGTAGGAATAGGGAGAGGTGCATCAGTTAATTTCTCTACAAGCTTCAATTTCTTTGTAACATCAGACTCTAAAGCTGCAGCCTCTCTTTTCTTTCTCTGTTGAATGTCTGTTCTGACTGGAGTATTCATCCTTGCATAAGTGTCAAAGAACTGCTTTTGAATTGCAGCATCAGTCCAGCCTTTGAAGTCACTTAGCTTGTAATTAGCTAGATTCTTCAAATAGTGCTTCATGAAATTGACATTATCTTTGTTTGTAGGCATCTTTGTCTTATAACCTGACTTTTGCCTTTCTCTGATCCTATGCATCAAGTCATTCCAAGTAGATGCTCTATGTGTCTTTAAGATAAATGCCTTGAGCTTATCTGACTTTTCTTCCACATCCAACTCTGAATCTTGAAGAATCATCACCCCATGAGCTCTAATAATCATGTCAGAAGCCAATAAGTATTGAAGTTGCTCATTGAACTCTTCTGGATTAAGATCTTCTGATCTTGTGCTATTCATAAAGCCAGCTATGTTGCTTTCATCAGCAGACATTTTCCTTGCAAACTCCTCATCTTGAGCAATCTGAGCTTGTCTAGCTTGTTCAGTAGCGAGTTCCTGTTCATGCATCTGTCTGGCTATCTCAGCATCATGGTGTGTTGCAGCAGGGGGAATGGTGTCAGTACCAGCAGCAATGGATGAGCTACCAGCAGAATTACCAGGAATCTTAGGATCAGTGGAAACACTACCAACCCTAGCAGGAACATCAGAGGCAACACCAGAGACACCAGCAGCAATGGAGGATTGAAACTTCTCAAAAGCTGACACTCCTGAAGAATGCTTGGTCCTTGTTCTTGTGAAATCCTGAGGTTTAGTAGTTGTAGAGGGCTCAGAAGAGGTAGGTACTTCAGTGTTTGCACTATCAATGGAAACAGAAGCCAACACATTTAGCCCATCAAATGCCATATCAGCCTGATCATCCTCAGACTCAGAGAGCACAACCCTTCTTTTCTTTTGTGGATGTTGAGCTTCTAAAGAGCTAATTCTTTCATTGAGCTGTTGGATAGTCCCACTGAAAGTTTCTTTGGTATCCATGAGCTACTTTTCCAAAGACTCCACCTTCTCACTAAAATTCCTTTTGGACTCCTTAAGCTCAGACTCCAATGCTTCAATTTTCTGGATAGACCTGTCAAGTAACTTGGACATAGAAGTGAGATCAGCAGCATCCTCAGCTCCACCAGCAGGAATTCCTGAGGTGTTAGGAGCTTCATTGGATCTAGGTGGAGATACATGAAAGTCTCCACCAGTATGGGTGTCATAACTAAAAGGCTGCCTAGTAGGACTTGGAGTAGATAGCCTTGAAGTAGAAGGTGTAACACCCCAACCCGACAAGGGTAAATATATCACAATAATGGTTTCATATCAGATCAAAACAAAGCATACATCTATAGTAATACAAGAATTCTCAAAGGTTACAAATGAAATACAGATACTACAAGATTACAAATGAACTTCCAATAAATAGTAATTCCGAAATAATAATAATTTCTAATCACTTCTAAGTCCAAAAGTAGCTATCAAGTCTTTTAAGTCCAAGGTACTCTCCACTCATTCCCAGCTTCCTACTAAAACCTGCCGCCGAAAAAGAAATGCGGCTGAGCTACGAGAGCTCAGTGAACAGATATAACGATAACAAACAGTAATAGAGAATAGTACTGGATAACAGAAACAAAGGTCAAACAGATGTAATATGGTCCAAGGGATAAGTTAATGAATAAGTATAAAGGAAAGAGAAAGAGATAGTAATCCACCACGAGCCCAGAAACAGATCATATCATATCGTAACCACAAATCTTCAAATCATATAGAGGGGAGACCTCTCAGATAATCAGATAATATGAGGGGTGTCCTCATTCTTCAAATGGAGTAGCTAGCTCCCAGAAATATGTGAAAGGCGTGTATTGCACACAAGCACCAGTCACCAGACAAATCATATCAAATCATGTTAAATCCACTAAACAGACCAGATCTAGGATTGCAATCCATACGCCCCCCAGAACATATATAATCCATAATCAAAGTAATGCGCATATCATAATCAGAATGGGGACGGTGTGAGAAATCACTCACCCACACATGAGTCATGCCAATGGTGCATCAATGGCATGGCCAGGTTACCTTCCTGGCTAGGGAAACAGAAATGGCTCGGGTATCAAACTAAGAGTCAAGTATCATATCAAATCAGAGTGTCACATCAAAAGGGTCATATATCAGAAGGTACATAACAGATGGTTCATAACAAATATCTCAGAAGTAATATCAAAGGTCCAAATCAGAGTTTATCAGATCGAGGTTCATATTCAATAATCAATACATGGTTCCGATCAAAAGTCCGTTTCAGAAGTTTCTATCAAAAGTCCATTTTAACAATCCTTTAATTCTTGATTTTCATAAAACGATCCTTTAAAGTAGTTTTCATAAAAATAGTCCTTCAAAACGGTTTTTCATAAAGCTAGTCTTCAAAATATAGTGTTCATAAAAGTTAGTAACCTTTCATATAAAAGTAGTTTCGCATCATTTAAAACATCTTTTTAAATCGGTTTTTCTCAAATCATTTCCATGGTATAATTAAAAAAAGTTTTCATAACATAGCTTCATATCAGACATCATATCAAATGGAATCAACAGGGAAGGTTCAAGCAAAGGGGAAATCATAGCAATCGAATCAGAAACTAACGGATCAGAATACGAAAGAGATCATGAGAAACCTTAAAAGAAAGGTCAGAATATCTGTACCTTATACCGCAAGTGAAAACACAATAGAAATATAAAGATCGGGAGCAAACTCCTTCTTCAGCGAATCTACACGAATTCATGATCGTCTTATTAATAACTTATTTTTAAATCAGATTACTCATTTTAGTCGGCTTTCCATTTTTAGAACTTCTATTTTTAGTAATCTGCTATATTTAGTAAGTTTCCAGATTTAGAAAATTTTAGGGTCATAAATGATAATTAAATAAACTTGAAGACTTAATATAATCATTATTTTAGTTAGAAGTTAATATGACACCTTTTGTTAGTTTAGGGTCTACATTGCAATTTACATATTTATGTGAAATTCTTATGTTGTATTTAATCACTTTGTTAAAACCCCCATGCTAAACTCTACTCGAACCAGACTTTTGTTTTATTTTTCGAATTTAACGAGACATATTAACACAATGTACTTTGAACCATGATCGACCAACCCAAACACAAAGCCATCACAAACACAGCCGCCATTATACACAATACAGAACTAATCTCAAACTATTAACAGCCACATGTACACTCACAACCCAAGACCTTTATCCCTATTTAATTTGTATGCGCTTATATCAGTACGTGGACATGCAAAGTCATGTATGACTTAATAATTTTTGTTTCATAAATTAGTAGTTGGTTTTACCCTTACTTCAGTTCGGTTCTTCTACATATATTAGAGATCATATACACGTTCTAATTTCTAGACCAAAACGTATAATACCACAGATCGAAAGTTCCCAACAGATTCGAAGGTTCAAAACAGAAATGAGTCGACACAAGGGCTGGAATACGACTCCAAAACAGTCACACAATTCGACACTAACCACTCACACGATACATAATAAGGTGTAGCGAGACAAATATACCACGCATTCTATTTCTTTTCGATCCCGATTTGTAAGCAAGTATGTGTATATGTTTTAGACGTAGGTCGACACCAACACACACAACAGCCATGTTAACAACCCAAACTCATGCTTGTGATACACACATGAACCCATAAGTTACCACAGTCCTCGTTATCTAATATACGCCTAGGGTTCCCTTTATTCTACGCCTCATTAAATGTGTTATTAATTAGTCTATAAGCAGGTTTTAACGTCAACATGTTAGAGCTGGAAGACAAGGGTGGTTCGAATACCTTGGCTGGATAAGAGATGACGAATAGAACCAGAATCACACTAAACACGTGATTAACACCAAGGCTGGATCACCTTCTTCAATTCGTACAGACGCCAAAACCCTAATTACGCCACTGAATCTGCTACGATGAACACCATGGTTACACCTACGATCGATCATCACCACTTGTTGTCTTCTTCTTGATTGTAGAATAACGACTGGGTATTTTAGTATTTTTCTTGTTCGTTAAAAAATATGGGATAACTAGGATTTATGATGGAGCGTATTCTTTTGGAGATAAACAGGAATATGTGTGTCCCTATTTTAGGTAGATATCAATTACCATTCAATGATGAGAAGGTACTAGCGAAATTGATGGCATTTCTTAATTTGTAAAGCGTGTGATAGACTGCATGTATCTAGGCTAAAATTAGAGTTTGGTTTCGAAATTAGGTTGGAATATTAAAATTTGGAAACGTGTAGTGTTAAAGTCTAAAGTTACATTTTTTTTATTATTATTTTTATTTTATTTTTTTTTAAAAGGGAACCTAAAGTTTAATGTCATTTGTTAATGCTTAGACTAAGGTTGAAATTCATAATGGTAAAATAAAATGTGGGTTCAAAATTTAGGGTTTTACAACTTCTTCCCTTCTAAAAGAAAAATTTCATCCTCGAAATTTGAAGTCGCAAAGATAGACGAAGTCGTAGCAATTCGCAAAAGATCGTCACAAACATTCTCACGCCCTGGGAGGTTCATTCAAAAAGGATCTTTAAACCAAATAGTTTCTCACGACTCAGTCAAAACAAGGTAGGTTCAAATTTCTCAGAAGGAGATAAATTAGGTTGATTCAGAACAAAAGGTCCATGCAACATAAAATGGACGATAGGTGAATCTTCAGAAAGCTCATATGGAATACGAACAAGAGTTCAAATCAAATTGACTGTATCAACAGTAGAGGGTTCCAAAGGGACTTCAAGATTTATAACTGAGGTCAACAGAATGAAACACGAGAGTCCAAAATCATCCCGATATTAAATGAACGAAAACAGAGTATACGCATAGGTAGAATGAACCTAAAGTCTCACTAATCACGGATAACCAACGGAGATCAGATTTTAAACTTCTTAGGTACCCCCAAGATATCCTATGGCCACAATGAGTGCACGTTATATGGTGTAAGTATTATCACGTTGATCAGGCGTCATAATACTAGCACCACATAAATATGCCTTCATGATGATCATACTTTATCTCAAGTCGTATTCAAAACCACCTATCTTAATCCACCTAGTACTTCTACAGTCTCAGAGGTCATCAAAATCAAACACCATAACTAAGAGAAGAACGAACTACTCGAAAAAAAAATTAACGAAAATCTCAGAATGTCTATCAGAATTTGGTACCTCATTAAAAGCATCAGATCATCCATCATTCGTCCAATTTCACATAACGAAACCATCGTCCACCATACGCAGAATGAACACCGAGCGGAATTAATAATAGGGAACATAACTCATTCAGGGAATCCTATCTTAAGTAACGGAAATTTGAGTAGATCAAGAGGAAATGAATTACGTCATCCATAGCTTCATTCTTCACCAAAATCAACTCTTCCAAACACAAACGTTCACTTCAGAATTATCGTCCATTCAAATACATGATCTTAAACTTCTTCCAAGTCCATGCAATCTATCGTATAATCATAGCGTGGAAAAGAAATATCAACTCGAGTCTGATCCCTCAAGCCTTCGGCACTTCTCCTTGGAACTGAGGTGTAGTAACGTGAATCTCCGGTATGGTCACTGTGCATTCTTCCGTTCGCTAGTCTGCTTCTGCTCTCAATTCATCTTAGTACAACTAAGACGAATAGAGAAGCAAGACTGCGTGTCTTCGACAGGTCTTCAGCACCGTTCAGAATTCGCCATCTCAAACTGCCGTCATCGCCGGATGCATGGTAGTGTTGTCTGCTACAATCTCTAGGTGCCAATCAAGTCTGTTTCCTCCAGAATAAGGGTTCTTTTACAAGATGATTTACATGCTCCTCTTTGTGCATAAAACTGAAATACTTCCCGGAGGTTACTCTCAGTTTGTCATCTCCCTTCTTAGAAGTTCTTGTGGTTGCTTCTTCAGTCCTTCAATCATCCACAAAGGTCGTCTGGTGTGGAGTTTACAAAGATAGAATCAATCATTGAGACACTGAATTGAAAGGTGGTCATGGTAGTGATACGATAAGGTTTACGATAGTCAATACTCCAAAGTTTTCTCTTTCTTCTTCACAAGCTAACAGGGTATTCAAAAATAAAACACCGAGGTGAACAAAATCATATTCCATCATCTTCTCCAATTTCTCAACTTCTGTGGCATCATGGTCCGTCAACAGAGATTGGTTCAAATTTCATTCTACTTCTCAACCAGTAGGGAAAAACCCAAGTTCCATCGGAGAACAACAGAAAATTTTCACAACAACTTCCAATACTAAAGTTTTCTAAGAGTGGATAAAAGGTGTCAGGAGGCAATCAACAATCAATTGAGATCGATGTAGATGTTACCAAGGCAGCGTTAACAGATTTGAGCGGTTACCGGTTATCATAACGAAAGTGGGGTGAAATATATTACTAAAGGTCACAAATCAGATACGGTAGTCCTTGGCAGCGTATGAGGACCAGCCAATCCATACTTAAAGACATCAGAATCGAATATGTCAAAAATAAACGGATTTGTAGGATGGGTACGGTCGCCAAGCCAGACGGATAGTTCATATATCAACGTCAAGTACATGGTTCGTCAAAGTGTGGAAATAGATGAGCGAACAATTCAAGGTGTCGGAGTCTTGATTTGCTTTTTAGCATAGTGGCAGGTAGGTTGTGAATTGTCGGTAATACGAACATCGTATAACTGTCAAAAGTGAGGCGTATGGAATATCGGTTATCAGCATCATCATGCTCAGTTACCAATTTCATATCGAGACAATATTTTTGTCATATCCTTCCAAAGGAAACTAGTTGGCAGCCTGATTCGTTATTCAAAGGGAGGGAATAAACTTCCTATATCCATGGTTAATAATCATCAGAGTTCTCATAGGAGTAATAATGGACTTGCAAGACAGAGTAGTATCAGATGATACATTTATATCCAGCACGGGTAATTGAATTCATAGAATGTGTCAACCGCATTAAGGTTAAATGGCCTTCGGGATACTTGGAGAAGTATCAAACAGATCGGAAGGGAAGATCAAAATCAGGTAGTGATAGCAAAAGTTTAACAATCGGAAATCATGATAGGGAGTTCAAAATGGTTTCAAACACCGAAGGTGAAACATAGGAGGGTAGTCGTCAATGATCAATCAACCTATCCTTTATCAGAATAAAAATCAAAGTTAACTATTCAATGAAAACAGATCGACAATGCAAGTCTTATCGTTCAGAAGTGAGAGGAAAACATTCTTATACTCGTGGTTAAAACACCACCAGACTTCTCATGAAAACGGAGATGTTTAAGACAACTCAGATAGGGTCAGAAGATTCATAGATTATCAAAAGCAATTAACAGAATGTATCAAGTAGGTTATCGTCATGGAGATTCTCAGAATACCCGAAGAGACATCAAAATGATTTTCAAAAGAATCAGATGTCGGAGTAGGAATCTTAGGTGGTGCAAAACGTGAGTTTTCAATCTCCAAAAGTGATCTCAACAAACAGGGCAAAAATCAGAGTGATGCGGAAGCAATGCTACTTAAACAAAAGCCTTATAGTCTACCCATTCCTCACTGGTCAAAGCTTAAGTTCCTATAGGGAAATCCTAACGCAAATCTTAAAGGTTATCTTATGAGCGCTTACAGTGGAAACTTAATGGTCCAAACTTCACAGGTCAAGGGTAAATGTATTACGAGTCGCAGCCTGTCGCTCTGATACCATAAATTGTAACACCCCAACCCGACAAGGGTAAAGATATCACAATAATAGTTTCATATCAGATCAAAACAAAGCATACATCTATAGTAATACAAGAATTCTCAAAGGTTACAAATGAAATACAGATACTACAAGATTACAAATGAACTTCCAATAAATAGTAATTCCGAAATAATAATAATTTCTAATCACTTCTAAGTCCAAAAGTAGCTATCAAGTCTTCTAAGTCCAAGGTACTCTCCACTCATTCCCAGCTTCCTACTAAAACCTGCCGCAGGAAAAGAAATGCGGCTGAGCTACGAGAGCTCAGTGAACAGATATAACGATAACAAACAGTAATAGAGAATAGTACTGGATAACAGAAACAAATGTCAAACAGATGTAATATGGTCCAAGGGATAAGTTAATGAATAAGTATAAAGGAAAGAGAAAGAGATAGTAATCCACCACGAGCCCAGAAACAGATCATATCATATCGTAACCACAAATCTTCAAATCATATAGAGGGGAGACCTCTCAGATAATCAGATAATATGAGGGGTGTCCTCATTCTTCAAATGGAGTAGCTAGCTCCCAGAAATATGTGAAAGGCGTGTATTGCAAACAAGCACCAGTCACCAGACAAATCATATCAAATCATGTTAAATCCACTAAACAGACCAGATCTAGGATTGCAATCCATACGCCCCCCAGAACATATATAATCCATAATCAAAGTAATGCGCATATCATAATCAGAATGGGGACGGTGTGAGAAATCACTCACCCACACATGAGTCATGCCAATGGTGCATCAATGGCATGGCCAGGTTACCTTCCTGGCTAGGGAAATAGAAATGGCTCGGGTATCAAACTAAGAGTCAAGTATCATATCAAATCAGAGTGTCACATCAAAAGGGTCATATATCAGAAGGTACATAACAGATGGTTCATAACAAATATCTCAGAAGTAATATCAAAGGTCCAAATCAGAGTTTATCAGATCGAGGTTCATATTCAATAATCAATACATGGTTCCGATCAAAAGTCCGTTTCAGAAGTTTCTATCAAAAGTCCATTTTAACAATCCTTTAATTCTTGATTTTCATAAAACGATCCTTTAAAGTAGTTTTCATAAAAATAGTCCTTCAAAACGGTTTTTCATAAAGCTAGTCTTAAAAATATAGTGTTCATAAAAGTTAGTAACCTTTCATATAAAAGTAGTTTCGCATCATTTAAAACATCTTTTTAAATCGGTTTTTTCTCAAATCATTTCCATGGTATAATTAAAAAAGGTTTTCATAACATAGCTTCATATCAGACATCATATCAAATGGAATCAACAGGGAAGGTTCAAGCAAAGGGGAAATCATAGCAATCGAATCAGAAACTAACGGATCAGAATACGAAAGAGATCATGAGAAACCTTAAAAGAAAGGTCAGAATATCTGTACCTTATACCGCAAGTGAAAACACAATAGAAATATAAAGATCGGGAGCAAACTCCTTCTTCAGCGAATCTACACGAATTCATGATCGTCTTATTAATAACTTATTTTTAAATCAGATTACTCATTTTAGTCGGCTTTCCATTTTTAGAACTTCTATTTTTAGTAATCTGCTATATTTAGTAAGTTTCCAGATTTAGAAAATTTTAGGGTCATAAATGATAATTAAATAAACTTGAAGACTTAATATAATCATTATTTTAGTTAGAAGTTAATATGACACCTTTTGTTAGTTTAGGGTCTACATTGCAATTTACATATTTATGTGAAATTCTTATGTTGTATTTAATCACTTTGTTAAAACCCCCATGCTAAACTCTACTCGAACCAGACTTTTGTTTTATTTGTCGAATTTAACGAGACATATTAACACAATGTACTTTGAACCATGATCGACCAACCCAAACACAAAGCCATCACAAACACAACCGCCATTATACACAATACAAAACTAATCTCAAACTATAAACAGCCACATGTACACTCACAACCCAAGACCTTTATCCCTATTTAATTTGTATGCGCTTATATCAGTACGTGGACATGCAAAGTCATGTATGACTTAATAATTTTTGTTTCATAAATTAGTAGTTGGTTTTACCCTTACTTCAGTTCGGTTCTTCTACATATATTAGAGATCATATACACGTTCTAATTTCTAGACCAAAACGTATAATACCACAGATCGAAAGTTCCCAACAGATTCGAAGGTTCAAAACAGAAATGAGTCGACACAAGGGCTGGAATACGACTCCAAAACAGTCACACAATTCGACACTAACCACTCACACAATACATAATAAGGTGTAGCGAGACAAATATACCACGCATTCTATTTCTTTTCGATCCCGATTTGTAAGCAAGTATGTGTATATGTTTTAGACGTAGGTCGACACCAACACACACAACAGCCATGTTAACAAACCAAACTCATGCTTGTGATACACACATGAACCCATAAGTTACCACAGTCCTCGTTATCTAATATACGCCTAGGGTTCCCTTTATTCTACGCCTCATTAAATGTGTTATTAATTAGTCTATAAGCAGGTTTTAACGTCAACATGTTAGAGCTGGAAGACAAGGGTGGTTCGAATACCTTGGCTGGATAAGAGATGACGAATAGAACCAGAATCACACTAAACACGTGATTAACACCAAGGCTGGATCACCTTCTTCAATTCGTACAGACGCCAAAACCCTAATTACGCCACTGAATCTGCTACGATGAACACCATGGTTGCACCTACGATCGATCATCACCACTTGTTGTCTTCTTCTTGATTGTAGAATAACGACTGGGTATTTTAGTATTTTTCTTGTTCGTTAAAAAATATGGGATAACTAGGATTTATGATGGAGCGTATTCTTTTGGAGATAAACAGGAATATGTGTGTCCCTATTTTAGGTAGATATCAATTACCATTCAATGATGAGAAGGTACTAGCGAAATTGATGGCATTTCTTAATTTGTAAAGCGTGTGATAGACTGCATGTATCAAGGCTAAAATTAGAGTTTGGTTTCGAAATTAGGTTGGAATATTAAAAATTGGAAACGTGTAGTGTTAAAGTCTAAAGTTACATTTTTTTATTATTATTATTATTTTTTTTTAGAAGGTAACCTAAAGTTTAATGTCATTTGTTAATGCTTAGACTAAGGTTGAAATTCATAATGGTAAAATAAAATGTGGGTTCAAAATTTAGGGTTTTACAGAAGGCATATCCATAGAAGGTGTTGGTTGGTCATCAGTTGAGGTCTGGACAATAGGCTCATCAGGGACAACAGTTTGAGGTGTGGTAGGTCTAGGAGATGGTGGCAATGGGGCATCAGCAGCAACCGATGCATTTGCATCAGCAGCAACTGAAGTCCTTGCACCAGCAGCATTGGATGCACTGGCATCAGCTGCATTGGGTGCTGGTGGAATATTTTCATTACCAGCAGGATTTGGATTTCCAGCAGGATTGGCATTGGGCAACATTGCAGGTAATAATGGAAAGTGTGGGCCTGCAAAGTTCATCTTCATTGTGGCAAACATTTTAGTAGTCAACCTAGCCACAATCTTATGGGTTGGGTCAATGGTCTGTACACCTAAAATAATTTGAAGAAACCTAGGGTACATTAGAAATTTGATTTTCTCAGCAGTGACATTGTCAACCATCCCATCAAAAATGTATTTTGCCCAATTGTATACCCTTCCCTGTGACAAACAAATAAGGCCAGATGCAATAGGACTAGAACATTGGTCCCAACCACCTATCTTAATACAAGTACACTGAAGCAAAGTGTGAACAAGAAATCTCCATTGAGGAGAGAGCTTACTTTTATAGAAAGTAAAATTACCAGTGACAGGGTATCCAATGGCTGCCATACCATCCAGGATTTCTTGCTTGGTAAAATCATACACTCCATTTTCAAGAGGAATTTGAAGTTGCGTACGGACCAATCCCTCAGTGACAATGTGTTCACGACCATCAATGGTTGCTATAATTTCCTGCTCTCTGCCCACAATATTTCGTACTTTAGCAGATGCCCAAAACTGCTTAATGAGAGAGTCGTACACTATAGCTGGACAATGAGTAAGGGCATATTGAATAGAGGACCCACGCAAAAAAGCCAGCACTTCGTCATAACCTTCACTTCTATCAGAGGACTCTAAATGTGCAACCTTGTTGTGATCATCTTTGTATCGAAGTGTTGCCATTGTATTTGATGAGTGAACTAGGGTTTGAAAAAGAAAAGATGAGCTAGGGTTTGAGAAGATATTGATGATTTGAGATGTGAGAAGTATAATTTTAGGTCAGTTATGTTGTTGTTATATGGTTGCCAAATTTAGCGATTTAAATTGTAGGAATTTCGCGCACGTATCTTTGACCGATTTGACTTAACTAACTTTCCCAAATTTAATGAAATCAACAGTAACCATTAGTCAATCAGCAGGAACACTCGGTCAATCAGCAGCAATGGAGTGGTTTGACCAAAGTCAACATTGCAAATCCAGTTATTAAAAAATAAATCACCCAAATTAACTCCCATTACCAACCAAACATTCAATTCCCTCTAATCATCTTCTCACTATAAATAGGCCTTTTTCCCAAATCAAATTACTTCATATCCAAACCCTAATCATATCAAACAAAACCATGAGTTCTTCAAAATCACCCATTATTGAAATATCATCCGACTCCTCCTCCTCCTCCACCGAATCATCATCAGGGTGGGAAAACTACTTTCCTCCAACCGAATCATCCTCACAATTCAAGGGAAAGTGCAAGGTTAAAGACGAAGAAGTTTCATCAGACCCTCTTCCATCTACTCCCTCCTCATTTGAATACTCAAGTTCTGATGAAGATGCCTCTGCTTGGCCAAAGTCCCTGACGTACTATAAAGGTGATTGGGAAACATATCCTCCCAATTTTCCCATCTCTGATATGCTTAGGGAAGAGATGGAGAAGGCTGTGGCCTCCTTCTACGAAGTTTCAGAGCCAAGCCCAAGCCATCCATTCCCTAGGGCAAGTCAGCCACCACCTAGGCCAAGACAGCCATCACCATCTAAGCTAAGTTAGCCATCACGTAAGCCAAGTCATCCACTTCCTAGGTTACGCCCAAGATCAAGTCAGTCACACTATACCCCAAGTCATCCAACTCTAAAGAAAGGTCAACCACCTCCTGGGAATCAGGCAACCCCAAGGAATCAGGCAACCCCAAGGAATCAGGCAACCCCAAGGCTAAGCCATCCAACTCCTGAGCCAAGCCAACCAAGACAATCAGTTCCAGTCCAAAAGAGAGAACAGCCAATACCAGTGCCTCCAAGGAATCAGGCAACCCCAAGGCCAAGCCATCCAACTCCTGAGCCAAGCCAACCAAGACAATCAGTTTTAGTCCGAAAGAGAGGACAACCAATACCATTGATCATTGGTCTTGCAGCTCCAAGGTTACAAGGTGAAGTCAGAGGGAGAGGAGTTAGGAAGGAGATGCCAGATTACATGGGCAAGGGCAAAGGGAAAATGGAGTAGGCTACAGGTTGGAGTGTGGGGTAGGGTCTAGGAGTTTGGTCCTTCTGAGTAATGTCTTTTGTCTGGTTCTTTTGTTTGTTGACAAATGTTTTATGTTGGTGTTTTAATGTTGTCCTTTGATGATGAATTGTGAATCAATGTAACCCCCATTTTCAATGATCAATAAAGTCTTTTCTTTTGATGTATCTCATGAGATTGAAGACTAATAATTATTGCTTGACAATTGACCTGCATAAAGATAGAAAACACAAAACACAGAATGTACAAGAAAACAAAATAACCTGCAAAACAAAGTTAGTACATAAAGCATAAAAGTATAATAAACATTACAAAGATACAAGCATTAGCCTCCCCTCAGGCTAATGCCTCCCCTCAAAACTAGCAAGGTTGAATACAACAACATGAATAGACAATCAAGCCCATTACCAAGGAAACCATGGATAGTAATACAATCCCTCTTCAGGAATTGGCTCATAATAATCAGACCTATAATCATTTTGAAAATAAGGGCTTGAGGGTCTGTAAAATGGTTGAGCAACATTCCTCTTCCAACCAGCAAAATTGGTTTGACCAGCTGGAACTGGCTTACCAGCAGGAATGGTTGCAGGTTTACTATGCCTATCAGCAACAGGTTTAGTATTACCAGCAGGAAATGCTGCTGCCTTAGGCACATAAGATGGTATCTTATCCACATTATTCCACAGAGGTCTTGTCACTTGTCGTCTAGCATACACACCCATTCTCTTCTCATGATAATCACAATCTTTGATGAGATGAACTTTACTACCACATACAAAACATGATTTCCTCTTAACAGACTTGTTTTTAGCATACTTTCTCTTATTACAAACAATGTTGTCACTACAGGAACTAGAGACACATTTGTTTTTAATCGAATTACTTGAGCTGTTGTCTGAGAAAACTATCTTAGAAGCAGATCTATCATCATCTACTTTTGAAGAGGAATGATGGGTCTTGGGTGTAGGTGACTCTTCACTTGAATCACATGAAACAAAGTCTTTGGACTCAGCTTCTGAGGACTTGACACTTGTGGAACAAGAGACAATTTCATCAGGTTCAGATAAGTCTTTGGACTTTTTGCCATAAACCATATGTGATTCATCTAAGTCAAAGTCAGAGAGAGAGTGAACAGGGGTAGGCATAAAAACTCCTCTGATAGGTGGAGGAACTGTATTCATTCCTCCTTCTTTTACAAACTTTATAGGTATTTGGTAATTAACAGGTTCAGGGTCAAAAACACTATACTCATTA
Source organism: Artemisia tridentata subsp. tridentata (assembly GCA_021014915.2). Classification (NCBI taxonomy): domain Eukaryota; kingdom Viridiplantae; phylum Streptophyta; class Magnoliopsida; order Asterales; family Asteraceae; genus Artemisia; species Artemisia tridentata. The sequence goes on from CP139507.1 coordinate 113,096,498, forward strand.
GGGTCATAGAATTGATCTTTCCCTATGTAGTCACCAAACCCTAAACCAAGTTTAGTTTTCACAGACATAGAACTATCAATTAACTTGTTTAGGTTTTTAGATGAATCTTTCCATTTATCAAACCTAGCCAAGGTATTGTCTAGCTTAGTCTGTAAATCCTGTTTCTCTAAGTTGACCTTAACATTTTGAGATTCAGAATATTTAAGCTCATTAGTGGTGTTTTCTAAATCTCTCTGTAATACCTTAATCTTTTCCTCATAAGCTAACTGATTCTGTTGGTACCAAACCTTTTGTTTTTCTAAGGTTTTAACAGCATTTTCATAAGCTTGTACCTTAATAAAGTATTCATTATACTTAGATTCCATGTCATCATTTTCTTTCTTAAGTACAGCATATAAATCATGACAACCAAAATGACACTTTTGTACCTGAGATGGAAATCCCATTAATGCATATTCTTCCAAGTTATCCTTTGCCTCATAGGATTCATCATTTTCAGTCAGCTTAGCCATAGACTCATTATGAAACAATGCTCTAATCTTCCTTGCCCATATTTCAAATTTATCTCCTGATAACGACATTGTGGAAAAGGTTCAAGAGAGAAAGTTTAGAAATGTTTTCTTCTTTATCAGAGATCCTCACCAGGCTCTGATACCACTTGTAGGATCGTGTGCTTCTAGCTTGATTGAGCTTGGTTAAACCGTTTATGTAAACACAAACAGCTTAGGAGAATCTCTAGGTGTAAGACTTGTGTCTATGCGGAAACTAAACACAAGAATATAAAGAAGAAAGTAACTAACAAGGTTTTGATCCTCTATGGATCGGTTTATGAACTAATGAAATTGTTTTTCTATTGATTGAATCGATTGATTACAAAACTCATAGACGGGTGTTTTTATACTAACAAGAAACCCTAACCCTAACCCGTCATACAAGAAAACGTGTGAAGAGATATACATCAATCTCTTCTAAAAATAAATCTAACAAACCTTCTAAACATACGGGATAACAATTACTAATACCCGCAGTAATGACTACTATCAGCAAAAACAAAAAACAAACTATCGGCAGCAATGAACTTCAGCAGGAACCATAAACTATCGGCAGGAACCAGCGTACACTACTAGCAGCAACGAGAAATATATTATTTCCCAGAATTCCTAACATCATTATTTTTGTTTTAGAGTCGAGATTACCGCACCTCCACATTATTTGCATATAGGCACACACACTAGAAATGTGATCATCATAATACAATAGTTAACATATACATACTTATATATTTTTGTAGGTAACAATGCCTCGTAATGATTACCAAGACACCAAATCCTACATCCCTTCACTAATCGATGATCCAAACATTCCTGATGAGCAAAAAACTTATCTTCTTAAAGTCCAACATCGATATATACACGAAGGTCGTGTAGTTGATGCTTATTTTGCTCCTTTGAATGGCATAAATGTAAGCTTTCCTACAATCGAATTTGATTGTTTATATAAAATAAATGATCAAATTTTTCCTCGTTTCATCGTTGAATTCTATATTCGTGTTCGTACCTTCAATGATCTTGAGGGTAATGTCTTCCTAGATTTTTGGATTCAAAATCAACAGATCGTTTTGTCCATCACTGAACTTGGTTACATTCTAGGTGTTCCTTCCTATGGTCAATGTGCCTACACAGAAGACCATTCCTTAGAGTCCCTTTACTATCATCTTGAAAGTGAAGGTCCATATCTAACCGAAATTTCTGATCTTTAAAGCATAAAGCAACATGTTCAAATCCCTCGTGTCGCCAACACGTACCAAAAAAGTGATGGTTCAATAGTCCACCTCGACCCAAACCGTATCTATCTTAAAGAAATTCTTCCCGATCTCAAAAATTGGGAACTACTTCTTCGTGAGAATGTCTTGTGTCTTGCGGGTAACCGGGATCATGTTCCGGCAAGTCTAGCCCACATGCTCTATTTCCTTAGTAACGAGGAGCCATACAACCTCGCATACTATATGGCAAAAAGAATGGCTAACATTCAAAGTCGGTCTGATAAGCTCATGCCATACGGTATGTTGCTTGCTCGTCCCTTTCGTTGGGTTATGGCTAATTACCCACATCTCAACAACGTCAACTACTTCCTTGTTGATCCCATTATGAAGCCCTTTGGTGGACCACAACGTCGCACAAAGCAACGTAGTGACAAAGGGTCTAAACGTGGTCGTAAATCCACTTACGATGCTACTTTCTCTTCCTCCTCCTTTCATCATGGATCATCATCTCAACCTATGGATGAGGATGATGTTGAAGTGAATGAAGAAGGAACCTCTCGTGCTCGTACTCCTTCACCTGACACATTCATTCGCAATCTTGACACGTCAACCTTCACACCAACAACCGACCTTCCTTACAACAACAGCAACTTAAGTGCGGTGATGAGAAGGCAAACGACGATGTACAATCGGCAAGTGTCCATGCACGAGCAAACCATCGGGGGGTTCAAGTCAATTGGGAAGGCACTCAAGGGCATTGGCAACAAGATCAAGAAGTTGGGGAAAATGAGAGATTAAACTATGCGTTAAGCTACTAACTTAATTAGTATTATTAACTCAAATATTATTAAACTATTACTCATGGGGTCTTGGCTACGGCCATTTGACATTAGCAAGCATGGCTTAACCATAATTTAAGATTATTAACTTGGCATTGGTTGCTTTGGGTACTTAATAAAGCTTAATTCTTTGCTATATTTAGCTCATGAGCTTCATTTAGTTCTTATCTTTTATTTTATCTTTTTACATTTTTTTCTTCTTGCATGCTCTAGATGATTATATTATTTGATAGATTGCATGCTTAATAGTAGCCTAAATTTAGATAATCACATGTTTTTGTTTGTTGCTAGTTGTGGCTAGTTTTATGAAAACTATGTGATTATTCTTTAGTGAATTGAGGCAATAGGATTTGCTGCAAATAGTACCCCTAGAATTACCCATTTAGGCAACCTAAATCCTGCAGAACTAGTAAAAAAACGTCAACTGCAGGTCATGGCACCACTAAATAGGGCACGACACCACTAAATTTAGTGGTACCGTGGGTGATTTAGTGGTACCTTCCCCTGGGAATACGTTTTTAACTGTTTGCTTTCACTTTTTGACTTTCTTTCCCTTAGATTCTGCAAACATGAGCTGATTCCAACACTCTCAATTCCCTAAACTCACCATCCTACCAATCCATGCATGCCTTAGATTTGGCTATTTAAGCTCTTATCATGCATTCATCTTCCTCACCATCCCACATTCATCATAAACTCACCATGTCTTCTACAATGGCTACCACCTCACATAAAGCAAAGAAACCAAGACTCAACATAAAACCACCCAAGGAAATACTCCTCATTGATTTTACACTAGACGATGATGAAGACATTCATACATCATTACCCTCCACCAATTCAACCTCATCAATTTCTACACCTTTGGCTCCGTCCAAAGCCATTTCTACGAGGCCAGCCTCATCGTCCTCTTCCACAATTAGGACTACCACACCCTTACCTCCACCTAGTCCTCCTCAACCATTGGCACTAACTTTCACTCCATCACCAACAACTCCTTTTGAGCTTGGGTTCAACACATCATCATCATCCGCCTCTCCATCACCACAACCACTAATGGGTCACCCCATTCTCTATCCTCTAGAACCACATAGCCTAAGTTGTGCATGTTTTTATCACAACCGAACCCTCATCTTTAACCTAAAGGAAGAATTGAACTTCATGTTCTCCTACCTTGAACACCTCCTAACACCACCATAAGGGCCCATCATACCTCCTCCTCCACCAACCAATAGGCCAACCAACTAAACATTTTCATGTTTAGCTTCCAAAAATAAATGTCTATGATCCCTTTTAGCATTGAAGTAAATCTTAGGGCCTCTTGTCACTAAAGATTTATATGTGCTTCTTATAGTTTGTTTTTTATGTTTATGTTGTACTCATACTTTATGTATGACATTTTTCTCTATGAATAGATGTTCTTATTGTGTGGTTGTTTCATCTTTTATGATTTTTGGCTTCTTAGCCCTTTTCTTAGTTTATTGTCGGATATTTGTCTTGGTTGCTACATGTTAGATATTCTATGTGTGTTATCTAACTTTGTTTTGTAGCAAGAACCATTGCTCGATTCCTTGGTGTCCTCTAAACGAGGGGAGTATACATCAAGGGGGAGCCTTTGCAACCTTTTTGCTTCGACAAAAAGAGGGAGAAATGGGATATAAACTCATGCTAAAAACTTGTTAAAATTAATTTTTAACTTAAAATGAGTTTATGTTTTGTCATCATCAAAAAGGGGGAGATTGTTGATGCAAATAATGTTCTAAAAACGTTATTTATATCTTTCGATAACTCCACGTTTTGATGATAACAAAATGTGAAAACACTTTACGTCAAAATTAACGTAAACAAGTTTTTAGTCGAAATATCCCATTCCTAAGTATATCACTCTAGGTATGGACAAACAAATTTACAACTTGACAAATGATCAAAGAAGTGAATTTGCGATCAAACTTCACATTTTTAATGTGACAAAACATTTTTTCAAAAATATACCTTACAAGTTATTTTTGAATTATAAAGAAATGTTTTATTGGAAAAATAAGTTTAAAAATCATAACAGCTATTTCCCCCCCCAAAATCAGCTCCATACTTCCCCAAATAAACTTTTACCACTAAAAACAAAAATTGGAGCGTCCTTGTCTGGCACGGTACCACGGTACCACTAAATTTAGTGGTACCGTGACCCTATAATGGGCAAATTTCTTCTGCCTATAAATACCAACCCTCTTCATAATTTTTGGGCATCCTTTTTCACACACAACTTTCTGAGTTTAAAACTCTTATCACATCTTCTCTCTTTTGATCATTTAGTTTAGTTTTCTTTTGTTTAAAGAGTGATCCAATCATCCAACCGAGTGATCACCTTCATTCCTCTACTAGTGCAAGAGAAGAACACAAAGTATCAAAGAAGATACAAAGTGTTGTAGTTATAGTTAGTGCACTTGTAACACTTGTTACATACTTGTTGTATCCTAGCATACATCAAGTTGATTTTATTTTGAGTAGTTTGTGAGAGTAGATCATTGTGATCTTGTCGAGATCTTGGAGATCTCTTGTAGCTTGTGGGCTTGTGTGTTGATCAAGTGGATCAAGGGTAGATCGAGTCAAGTGTGTTGATTGTGTGAATTAGTAACAATCGTATGGATCGTGGTAGATTGATACTAGCTAAGATTAGTACTCAACATTTGGCTTAGTGTCGAAAATAAGGATAAGCGACATTGTACGATTTTCTCCGCCTGAAGGGAGCTTTGTTGACATAGTGCTTAGAACTCTCGAGTTTGGTACTCGGGGAGTGGATTAGGGCGAAGAAGAGCTTCGTGACCGAACCACTATAAATCTCTTTGTCCCAGTTTGATCTTTCCATCTCTTTTCTTTATATTTATTGTTTATAACAGATAGTATTGTTTAGTGTTCATATTGGTGTTAATTGATTTCACAAAAGAATCGAATCAAAGTTTTTCACGAGTAAAGTTTTTAAAACTAATTAAAAACCGGTAAAACTATTCAACCCCCCTTCTAGTTTTCCACAGATAGTGTGTGCCTGATTTTATTCTAGATTGACAAGAAGAAAGTCATGAGCAAACTAATTGTTACATGAAAAAATCATTTTATTAAACATAAACAAAAGTTACGATTTTCATCAATCCCTAATTAAAAATCAATATGATACACTTCACTCATATCAGGATTAAAAAGCCCAAAGTTTTGCTCAGCTCCAGGAGTCTTCTGATTATCGTTAAATAGAGCAAACACATACGTTTCTACATTCTTTCCGGGTTTCTTTGGTGTACCCGAATTAGCATGTCTCACAAGGTTTTGATTGTAGGTTTGAGTTAGACTGGGAGTTGTATATTCGCCATTTCCATTTGAAGGCCAACCACTCTCAACAACTACAACGTCCAATCCTCATGCACCAACCTTTTCTAAAGCCCAATAAAATGAATCAACCATTGCATCAAACATATTTGCGTACGCTAAATTTCCATCTATCACTTCAGTTTCTGAAGAGTTCATTAGCGCGTAAGATACCTTGATGTGACTAGGATCACTAGCATACCCGAAATAGGGGTATGCCGTGAGCTAGAGGGGGAAACCATGGCTACTCAAGAAGCCTGAAATCTCCTGCATCATTCCCTGATAGTCACCTATAAATTCGCCACTTGACGGAGGATATGAACTTGCTAGCAAGGCAAACCCGACTCATGTACTCACTGGAATGGTGCCAAGATTGAAGTATTGCAAAGTTGCGTTAAGATTTCCCATCGCTGCTAATACGCTAGATGCTAGATTACCCGGGATAATTTCGTTACCAACGGATATGCAACGAAATGTGATAGATTCTGCATATGGGACAACCTCCCTTCACTAGCTCAAGCAATTAACCTCATAAAATCCAAAAGTATTGATCGAATTCGTATCTTTAGCCCTAACCATGACGTTCTTAATGCAGTTCAAAACTCAGGAATTCAAGTAATTATCAGAACATTCAATGACGATGTACCAAAACTTGCTAGTGATGCCAATTTTAAATTGGTATCACTAGCAAGTTTTGGTACATCATCATTGAATGTTCCGATAATTACTTGAATTCCTGAGTTTTGAACTGCATTAAGAACGTCATGGTTAGGGCTAAAGATACGAATTCGATCAATACTTTTGGATTTTATGAGGTTAACGGCTTTAGCTAGTGAAGGGAGGTTGTCTACTATCAATCCATAGTTTACTCCAGCACCACCACCATCTATGAATCAAAGCAAACAAAACACACAAAAGATTAATGTGATAAAAAAATATGTAAGAAATAAGTGTTTAGTCTAGCAATTTTCGGCATGGATCAAACAACAAGCAGATTAGTACGTGTTAAATCGAAATGAAGAGCAAGAAACATAAACATACCAGCATGAGAGATTGAATGACTTATGAGCAGGAATAAAAGGTTAAGAAAAGGTAGAACCAAACCCATGTCTAGAAATAGTTTTTCTTGTAGATATTACAAAAAAGAATTGGTTTTACTTTTTGATTTGGATGCTCTACAAGTTGAAGAAGATGGGGTATTTATATGCATCATGCATGAGGAAAAAGACAATTGCATTAATCACAAGTTATTTTGGCATTAAAAGATGATTATAAATGTGTGCTTAACTATATATGTTATACGTAATATTACGAGAATATTGAAAATATTTAAACACATTACTTTCTTTTTTATGCCATAAGTTACCTTTCGTGATAGGACATGTAAATCTCAGACTTTATAAGTTACTTTCATGACAAGACATGTAAATCTCAGAATTTATAAGTAACCTCAGAAGGATGAGGCACGGTCAAAAATCGCAAGTCGTTCACGATTATTAGATATATATTGCTAGAGCGAATAACAGAAACTAGCTTATTACTCCTTTTACAGACAATTTAGATAGAATTACGTTTAGATAAACAAATATTCTTAACTAGATCTTAATTATTTTTAACAAAAATATGAATAAGTCATCAAAATTTTGGATGAATTCATATTTCAGTTTATCTTTATCATTATCTTACAAAAGGATAAAAATTTTCGAGCTATATGTCATTACTAAAGAATATTTTCCAAGTATAACATTTTCTAATTGAAATTAATTTTCAGTTGACTAACAAACTAAAGAAAAAAAATTCAAATATGTAATGATGAAAGTGGATATGTGGTTGTATCACATGTAAATTTATATGAATAATCATTTAAAATCACTCAAAATAATGTCACTTTGTTTAAATATTTTCATAAATGGAGAAGCAGAAGTGATGTATGAGTAATGAAACTGCTTTTAATTGAGAATTAAATAAAACTGTTGTCGAATCTAGAAAAAATATCTATTAATGTGAACCCAACTTTAGGATTTACGATGCAATTAAGAGAAAACATCAATATTATGAATGTACATAAATAAAATTAGATGATTACTAGCACATAACGGCGACAGTAAATAGTAACGTCAATTTGTTTGTGCGTATTTATTTTTGGAGAAATTTTGTAGGTTAAATTGTAATTACTTATTTAAAAATAATAATTAACATACTACATTTATTTTCTTTTACAAGTAAGGATATTTTGGTAAAACAACATTATTCTTTTTAGTGTAAACTACGAAAAAACATACATGTGGTTTGCCCATTTTCACACCATACATCCCTGCCAGAAAAGTTGGGACATATACACCTCCTCAGTCAATAAACGTTATACATTATACATCCATGAGGACGAACGATGCAAATATTTTCCCATTATCTTCTAATATGAATCTAATGTGAGCAAAATATTTGCTTCGTTAGTCCTCAGGGATATATAATGTCTAACATTTATTATTATATTTATTCTTATTATTTATTAATTATTTATTTTTATTTACTTATTTATTTATTTATTTATTTATTTTTATTTTTTGATTTTTATATTTTTTTACTAAGGGAAAACGAGCATGAGCGCCCATAAATGTCATATAAGCGTAAAACATATAGACTTTCAGACTAAAAAATTAATCGTCCTTAATCACCATTAGATAAATTAATGTTCTGAACCCATGTGCATAATTAATTTGTTTTATTATCATTTTAAATATAATTTACTAGACATATAAGACATTCGAACATTTAAGTAGGATCTTTCGATCTTGATCCGATCTTACGATTTCAATTTTGCAAAGATAAGAACGATATATAGTAAGATCTCGATCTAACAGCCTTACTTCAAACAATAGAAACTCAAATCCAAATACCTCCTCACCCCATCTTCATATTCTTCAAAATGAAGTGGTTGATATTTGATAGAAAAATGAGGTTGAAGAATATGAAGATAGGGTGAGGAGGTGTTTGAATTTAGGTTTTCCATTGTTTGAAGAAAATAAGTATAAATGAATGTTTGGGTTGGATTTATACAACAACAACAACAACAACAACAACAACAACAACAACAACAATGTTGGGTCCGCTTGCGCACACACATTCATCCAAACCATGAGTGATATGAACAACAGTTTTAGAAAGTGAGGAAAACTGTTGAACATCAACATTGATGAGGTTGGGTTTGCTTATTTGGGAAGTCTTTCAGACTCTTCTAAATAATAGGTAGACACACTTGTGAGGTATTTCCCAGTCTTCCTTATTTGCGTACAGAACAACCTGATTTCTACTCGGCTGTAAGCAGGCTTTCCAGTATCTTGCTTACAAGCTGAGTTTCAACAAAGCTTTTATAAATAAGCTTTGATTTTTATCCTTTGTTGTTTAGCGTCCTAGGTGGTTGAGGAACGGAGGTTAGTTTATTCAAAGAACAACCCCTGATGGTACACCACGTACTTGTCCCTTCAGACGCATCCTCCTTCCTTTATATGATTCCCCCTTTCTATAGCCTCTGATGGTCCTCTTTTTCATCCAATAATGGTTGTTACTAGGATCAACCATGTAACATTCTTTAAGCATTACCAGTCCAATGGCTTTCAAGAGATTGAGTTCACATGAATCTCTAGCCATCTAAACGACCTTTGAAAACTAATATACTTAGAATGATTTTGTCTGAGTAAGCATATCTTTTGATCAAAGATACTTGATGTTAGTGCAAATATTACGATATTTAATCTAAACGGCCTCTTATAATTTAATGATGACAAACATGTAACTTGTAATACATAACGTAAAAGGTGCAAGTTACTAAGTAGTATGTCCCCCGAATTAATCTTGCCTCTCACACTAAACCAAAGAATATGTTTATAGCACAATCATCGTTCTCAAGCGAATCATCCCAACTACACTCTTATCCAAATAAAAAAACTCCAAAATTTATCATTTGCAAATTTTTTATACATTTATATTCTCTTTTTCACTTTAGTGTCACCTATATAAGAGTGAATAAAAAATTCAAACTTCAACAAGTCAGCCTTAAAGTGTTAGATAACATATCCAAGCAATCAAGCATTTTATAAGTTTGTAGGCATTTAATTATACACCATTACATGGATAGAGTGAAAATTTTGGCGTCTAAGAATGTTACGGTGATCTTCACCAAAAGCTCATTTTGTATGTGTCATAGTATCAAGGCACTATTCTATGAGCTTGGTGCAAGTCCTGCAATTCATGAAGTTGACCATGATGCAGATATGGAGTGGGCCCTATGTCATATAGGTTGTAATCCTGCCATCCCAGCAGTGTTTATAGGAAGTAAATATCACTACAAGAATCAGGAGAACGGGCGACTAATAAAATGCCGACGACATTTGTCGTCGGAATTTTACACTAAACGACAAAAAACACGCTTGACCGACGACATGTCGTCGGGATCATATTGGTAACATTTGACTTTTCTAATCATAGTGAAAAATTGGGCGGGAATTTGCCCCGCCAAGATGTTACCGACGAAATGTCGTCGATAACATATAAACCAAAAAAATTATTGCAATTAGCGTTTGATTATCATTTATTTTATCATTAGTGTTATTGTCCCGACGACATGTCGTCGGGACTTATTTAGACCTATTTTTGTCTTGTCCCGCGTGTGAATAATAAATAATAATTGGGCGGGGTTTTTTCCCGCCTGTTTTATACCAACGACATGTCGCCGGGATTTTCTTTCCACCTTATTTTACCTTTGTCCCGCCAATTTTTTACTTATATATAACGAATAATCTTCAACTCGGCAAAACGCACATAACCCAATCGTCAATTCTCACAAAACACACATAACAATGGCTGGTTACACGCCGAAAGAGGAGTGGTCAAAGGTTTTATCATCGGAGGGTCTCTTTAATGAAGTTCTTAATACATATGGCTACGAAATTTATGATGAATATGGTTGTGACAAATCGTAATTTCAGGTCATTTTTCAAACTTTGAAATTTACTATTCACGGATTATTATTCATCATTTCACTATTCATCATTTTTAAAGTCAGTTTGCGACTTTGAGATGTTTTCAAAAAATTTACTATTCATGAAACACTATTCATTCCCGGAGGGAAATCACTATTCATGGTTATCATTCATCATTTCGTAAACTAGGTTTACGGGTATTCAAAATTCGCGTAACCTTAAGTGTTTAGCTGCGTATTTATGGATCATCACTAGGACACATCATATAGACTAGAGTAGTCTACATATCATCAGTAATATCATCTGCATGTTAGGACATTCATGGGTTGGCATAATTTCAATTAACATATGTTTATTTATTAAATAAACGCTACCACTCAATCATTTACTACGAACATTATACCCGACACTCCCGGCTATGATCCTAATATATTTTCACACTCATTATAATGATATAAAAATTATATTATTAGTTTACCCAGTGTTTTGAAATCATTTACTATATATACCGTTAAAAGCTTATAACTACGACGGTTTGCGAAATTTCAACATGATAACTATTTGAACACCCGATTCTTGCAAGGAATGTGATTTTATAATTTTTTTACAACTTCGTCATACTTTATTTTGTTCCGTCAAAATTTATTTATAGCTAACTTAATACCCGGTAACACATAATATCTTAACTAATCTAGCCAAATCTCATCCAAAGGACCAGACCATTAATTAGCCCACAAACATCTTCCCTCCTTCCCCTTGTTTGCTGCCCCATGCCCCCCCCCCCCCAGCCCACTTTGACCACATTTTAGACCTAAGCTAGTTTCCTAACTCATAATCATCACATGCTCCTCATTTAATACCTCAAATATCTCAAATAAAACACACATACAATAACTAACAAAATTAAACTAGCCAAAAATTTCTCTCATCTCCCTCACCATCTTGGTGGTTCGGCCAACATAAGAAGAGGAAGAAAAACTTATCAAGATTTCAAGATCAAGTAATTTACAAGTCCTATTAGTGATCCTAGTTAAGGTTTTGGCATAAAAACCCTTGAAGTAATTAAGTATTTTGCTACAAAAACCCCTTCATCACTCAAGTAAGTTTCTAAATAATTTTTATACTCTTTCATACTTCCGTTTGGTCTATTTTGATGTTCTAGTAGCAAATTATGCAAATATAGTTATGTTATATACCACTTAACACATATTTTTGTCACTAAAATGAATTTAAAGAATTTTATGAGTAATCTTATGAACTCCATCATTCTTGGTGAAGATTAGGAACCCATGACACCCTAAGAAGGTGTATGGTAGGTTTTAGAATAGCTTGGTGTTGATTGGAAGTGATTTGAACAAGTATTGAACTAGTAAAAATGATTTTTACAAGATATAAACAAGGTTCTGTCCATTTTTGCAATTTCTGGAAAAATCAGTATACCATGGGTTATTTTGGTTCGCATATTTAGAAAATAAACTCAAAAACGAAGCCGTGGCCGCTGGAATGAGTAAAAACGAGCTTACGACGAAAAAGATACGTTAATTCTAAGTTTGACGACGAAAACTATATTTTCTGAAAATAGTATGCTGTTACACGATTTTCCATGGGTAAAATGAGGCGTCGAATGTGATCTAGACAAGATGACATATCAAAAATATATTAGTTCACTGTAATACGAAGCCGAGGACATAAAGAACGTAGAAAACGAGCTTATAACGACCAAGATACAAGCGTTTGAAACCCGACGTTCACAACACATTTTTATCAGCTTTTATTAAAAATGTTTCTAAGTGTAAAACTGTTTTTGCGAGTAGTCATGTTGAGGGCCGTTTTTCTCATTGATCGAGACAGTTTGAGACCTTAACCCTTTGAAGTGAAATCAAGTACTCCCGGCTTATTTTCTAAATTGACCAGCCGTTCGTCAACCGGACTTGTAACGAGTAAGATACGACCTTTCAAATATACCCGAAAACTACACAAAAACAGTCAATTTAGCCGACTAACTAACTTAACCATTATTTTTCTTTATGATCGGGACTCGTATCGACAAAAGTTCGATGATACGAATTTAAGATATTGTTACAAGCTTTCTAAAAATACGAAGATCGTTTACTAACACTCAAAATCCACCAACTTACGACTAGCTTTGCGAGGCTACTTAGTCGTTTTCTAATAGTTGTTGAAAAATATTAAATTACGACGGAAAACTCTATTATTTTTCTATAAATCACCAAATGACGATCGTGGGATATCGTTACAACGTATTTACACGTAAAAGGTTTTATGACTTAACAAGACATCAAAAATATATTTTTCAACGATAAACGTTATTTCCAAAATTCACGAGTGGTATCGATAACATACGTATTTGCATGTGTAGCATCATTTCATGGCTTACAATATATCATATCATTCATATTAGGTTGCAGTTTGAGATCGTGGCTCATATCAGTGTATCCACTTTTGTCATCATTACTATTGCATCAGGTGAGTTTTCATAGCCCCGTTTTCAATTTATATTTTCATTTCTAAACTTGCGGGGGAGAATACATTGCACCATTTTTCATGCGGACCAAAGTATCAAATTCATTTACATTGCTTAAGTTACATCATTGCCATGTTAAAGTCTCCTTTTATTTATCATGAACTATTAATTACGTAGTAAGCAAGGGTGAGTGAATAGATCTATTGAGGGTAACTCCTCCATCCGGGTTGGTAGATCCAACCAGGTCAAACGGATGCATTTCATTTAATATCAGATTCAGAGTGTCCGGCAAAACACTCTGGTGGGGCCTTCATAATCAGTCTAGCTTCGGGGTCATGAGCTTAAGAGCCAATGTATGATTTTTATGTAGCATCTTTATCATTTCACTTTATACTTGTGGTTACCGTAGAGATTTACCTTTTACATAAACCTATGATTCTCACCAACATTATTATTGACCGTTTTAGCAATGTATTTTCAGGTAATTATGGCATTCGCATCATGGCCTGCATGTGGACACATCATAGAGTCGCGGTGACGATGCGTCTCACTTGTATTTATATGCACTTTAAACTATCGTTTGGTTTGTAACAACTTATTTCCGCAAACTTGAATCATCTTTTGGGACCTATCTTTTGTAAACTCTGAATGTTTTATGAAATCAAACGATGTACTTTTAAAACGACACTTTAGGTCGTTCAGTATAACTGTAACTGTGATGCTATGACAGTCGTGCCCCAGGTATTCAATTCCGCTGCAAATCAAGTATTTGGGGGTGTGACAGATTGGTATTAGAGCTAAGGTTATAGCGAACTAGGTTGTATCACGGACCCTAGACTATAACCACATCATCATAGCATCTCATCATTTCATCATAAGTGCATATTTACTATACATGCGGTTTCATACATACACTATGCGAGTTACTTATACTTATACTTATATATATTTATATTGACCTGGTTCACAGCGATATGTCTTCACCCAACCACCCTATTATCATTCCAGCAGACTCGGATATCGAGGATGGTTTTTCATCCACTAATACACCTACATCACTACTCTCACCTTTCTATACCTCGACATTCTCATATCACTCACCATTGTTAGATGATAACTCCCACCTATTTGAGGTTTTAGCACCACCTGAGCCAGACTTAGAAGAAACTACCAGATATGACACTGAGACTTTTGAGATTCAGGAGACTGCCCCTAACTTCCCATTATCACCATTGTCATTCCCCTTTTCCACTCTTACATATCGGAAATTAGATGACACCTTGTGGATAGTGCCAAGATGTTAGGAATATAAATATTCATGTGAAGACTCGGTCGCCCGAGTATCTATTTAGCATCTGTGTAGCTCGTAGGCTTATTAGAATTATTAGTATTATTAGTATTATTAGTTTAGTTAGTATAGTATTCGTGGAGTGGGTCGGGTCTTTACCCACTGTCAGCTCACTCCACAGCCCACTCGGGGCACTTATGTCTTGTACTATAAATACCCCTTCCCACACTTGGGAAGGGTTGGAGGTTTCTAATCATACAACTATTTTTCTCTCATTCTCTCTCTCTAAAATCTCCCAACTCTCTCGTCTCTCTCTCTCTATAGAATTCTTCTATCATTGAATCCAAGTATGCAAGTATTACAATTGGTATCAAGAACCAAGGTTAGGTTCAATTGAATGTGTGTGCTTGGATTTGTGGTTTCTATTTTTTTCTACTTTGGTTCAAACAGTTTTTTTTTTCTTTTCTTTTTTCTATTGTTTTTTTGTTGTTGTTCTTTCTTTCATTGCTTCGAACAGTATCTAAAAGGATTGAGTTGGGCTTTAACTGTTTAAGGCTTTAACAGATTACATTTAAATTAAGAGTTTAACACAAGTCCTATTGAGCTTAACAGATTACATTTAAATCAAGAGTTGGGCTTTAACAGTTTGCTCGGTCCATTTCATAAGCTGCTAACACAAGTCCATCTCTTTGCTTGCTTATTTTTATTGTCTCTTGCATCATTTTTTTTGGCATTCTTCTGCGTATTTGGTGGTTTATGTTGAAAAAGGTTTGGCATTGATTCTTGCTAGCGGTTTGGCTCTCGGTATAGCATGCTTGCTAGCGGTTTGAGTTTGTAGAGCGGCTTGAAGTTAAAAGTGAAAAGTGTTATAGAGTTTGGATTATAGCTAAATCGGGTATAAAGACAAGACCAAGTGAAAACGACACATTTGTCATGCAATTGGCGGTTTGACAGACTGGCGGTTTGACAGACTGGCGGTTTGGACATAAGTTGACTGACTAGTGGTTGGTCACTTTGCAGTAGCGGTTTTGTCTTTCTGTGTAGCGGTTTTTGTGTACTAGCGGTTTTGTGACTGTGTGACTGTAGCGGTTGGTGACTGTAGCTGTTGGTGACTGTAGCGGTTTGCTCATTTTTTTCTTTTCTCAAAACCATTCGACAACAAATCCACAAAACCACTCCCATTCGACAACAAATCCACAGGAACAAATCACTTCAAGAGTCCACAAAACCATTCGAAAACAAATTACAAGAACAACAAAATTCATTTTCTTTTATTCAAATCAAAACTACAACAACAAATATGCTCGAATCATTTCACAACAACTAATTCAAAACGATATTACCACAACTAATCCTAACATCTAACCTAACTCACTCGATCTTATCCTCAGTCTTCTTTTATTCGGTTATGACATAAACTGAAAACAACTCGAAAAAACAAAACCTACCGTAGACCCATCATTGAATCTTGAAGCCGCTCGCTTAAACAAACAAGTCAACAAGAAACTAACAAAGGACGATTTTTTTGTGACTGCATCTAATACTTTCTTGGTGGTCTATGGGTGGTTGCGCTTCATACCACTTCTGTGTTCGATTTGGGGTTGATAAATGAAAAGGATTGAAGAGATTATTGTGGAGTGACGCGTTCTAAGTTGAAGATTGGATTAGGGATTGTTGGGAGTTTTGGAGGTGTGGCAGCGTTTTTCTTAAGTGGAAGATTAGGGTTGAGGTTGTGACATATTAGGATATAAGTGAGTTTAAGAGGTTACTGGACTTATAGTGGGCTTATATTGAATCTCTATGGGCCGTGACTTAGTGGACTGAGGGTGTATAGTATGAATTTCTTGTCATTGGGCTATTTTTTGTGGACAGACATTCACAAGGGATGATTTTTTTTTATTTATTTATTATTTTTTTTTTGTAATTATTTTAATAGATTGAATATTGTTGGGTAATTCTTCGCAAGGACGAACCTGTTGTTGGTGATAAACATTTGTGATATAATTTTGGACGACACTTTTGATCATGCTTTGTTACCCCGAGACTGTGAATTAATTTTGGGTGAAATTTTTCGGGTTCATTGAATATAACTACCGTGCTAGTTAATAGATAGTTTCAAGTATATTGGATAAAACTACAGTGGTTATTTGAATTCACTCAAAACCTTTCAATCAAAATCCAACAACAGTTCATATTATCAATATCATTTCACGGTTCATTCTTGATTTTTGTAAAATCCAGCGAAAGAATTTATTTCTCGGTTTAAATCATAGAATTGTAAAATCCCGTGCACGTTTACGTCGTGTCTACTACTTCAGATTCCTTCATATCTGCGGTACTCAAGTTGTACGACACATATGATAAACAAAAGATTTCTAGTTCTGTACAACAAATAAACGTGGGTGATTCTGATAATACTAATGTGGAATCTTCGTGCCCGAATTCACAAGAGAAAGAGTTTCATCAGTCACTAATGTTGCCAAAAGAGAAGGAAAGTCGCATTGAATGTTTTCGATTACTTCATTCACATCTTAAGGTTCTGTTTGAAAAACCTGAATACGTGATGGGTTACACACGGGCTTTCACAACACTCTTTGGTCAAGATGTTCATGATTTCACAGTCAAAATGACTCTATATTTGGACCAACTTGAACAACAACTTGACAAAGGAGAATTTTCTGAAGACAGATCCGTGGCTGCTTTTTGTGTGATCAACAACCAACTCCAAGTGTTCATTGATTCGCAATTCACTTTAGATTATGATGATGACAGTCAAATGGCGAAAAAGTGTTTTGCTAATCACACTGGAACTGAGGTTGACGTGTTCAGAAGGACATTACTCCAACTTATGAGTAATGTTAAGGGGTTCATTAATGAAAGTGCTCAACTTATGGGAAATGGGACAGAATCAGACAAGCATGATAATAGTAACAGCTCAGGAGTTGATATCTCACTGTGTGTGGATGCAGCTCTCAAACCAGAAAATCATCAAGTACTGTCTGCTGAGGTACATCTGTCTGATCAAGATAATGTTCTTTCTAATGAACAACAACATACTGATCAAATTAAACCTACTTATGAAACATATTTGTTGGAAAAGACTGATAGCAATATCACCTCTGATTCAACAAATATGAGTCATAAGGGGGGAGAAATTGATCAGGATGCTGAACATGATGATGCGTCAAGTTTTTTGCCTACGGCTGAGTTTTCCAAATCAAATAATGATATGGTTGAAAAGGATGTTTATAATGAACTTTCAAAAAAGTTTTTACAGCTTGAAAAACATTGTATTTCTCTTAAAATTGCAATGCAACAAAAGGAAGAAAGTTTTCAAACTAAACTACCATGTAAAAATCCGAAACTCCCTGAATTCTGTGAATTTTTTATGATAAACGATTTGAAAGCTCAGCTACAAGCCAAAAATGTGACGATCAAAAACTTGAAAAATAGTTTGTCTGAGATGCGTGAAATGTGCAATGAAGTCAAGGCTAAATATGACAATAATGCTGAATTAGAACATAAAGTGACTAAATTACTTACTGAAAATGAGGCTTTGAAAATGCAATCTAATAACTTGTGTGACTCAATCAAAGAAACAAAATCTAACGTTATAGAACAGACAACCTCTTTGATTGCCAATAATGATGAACTCAAAGCTCAACTTCAGAAAAAGGGTTTTGCAATTGCAGCGTTGAAAAACTAATTAAGAAAACTGACAGAAAATGGTGTGAACACTAAGTTTGCAAAACCATCAATCTTGGGGAAACCACCACTTAGAAACCAATCAGTTGTTAGACAACCGACTGCGTTTAGATCTGAGCGACCAAAATCCTCAAAACCACGGTTTGCCTCCCAAGTTGATTCGAAACAAGTTTTGTTAAAACCAGTCACTTCACAAGATAGACCTAAGGAAAAGGAATATACGCTTGCAAAACCTCATCATATGAGTGCATCTAGTTCTTCTAGGAGTAGTTCAAAGCGTGTGTCACTTGTGACACCAAAGGAACATGTTAGACATAAAAACAGTGTTCAGAATCACGACCTAGAGGTTACTAAGAAAAACACACATGAAAAGACTAGGACTTTGCCTGTTTCTAAGAGTAGTTGCGTATCATTTAAAGCAATTCCTATAGCAGACCACTCTAAGAACTCTAGATCTTTTTCTGACTCCAAACACTATGCGTGTTCAACTTGTCAGAAATGTGTGTTTAATGCAAACCATGATGATTGTATAACAAAATTCCTGAAGGAAGTACATGCTCGTAATAAGGTTCAATCCTCTAAGACTAGAAACAACAACAAGCCCATAGAACCAAAGAGTTATACTCAGAAACCTGGTAGGCAGATTGCTGTAGGACAAAGGTCTTCTCTAAACAAGTCTTCCACTGTACATGAGAAACCAAACACTCCTAGATCTTGCCTTAGATGGATACCGACGGGTAGAATTTTTAAGATTGTTGGTCTTAGATGGATACCTATTCGAAAGATGGTCACTGAGTGCAAAACCAAAGTTGACAGTGAAATCCTAAATGGTTTAAATGCTGATATCACTAACCCATATAAATGCAATCAAACTCTTAATGTCAATGCAGGAAGTCTTTACTTAAGTGCAGGTACATCGTTCACTCACATTAAGGAAAGACTCAGGGTTTGGGTGCCGAAAAGAGTGATATCTCATGATGAAGGGATTCAAGTAATTCAATCTTGATGAACATCAACGACTATGATGTCTGTTCACATCAGTTCAGGCCTCGTTCTTCATTGACTATGACATCTGTTCACTTCAGTTCAAGCCTCGGGCCTCAATGTCAACATTATGGCGTCTGCTGACATCTCTTCAGGCCCCGTTCATCAAAGAAAAGAAAGGCGTACGCTTGAGTGCGCTTGATCTTCGGAAGAAGAGAAATCTTCTTATTTATGACCATTCTCATCAAGCTTCATGTTCTTCTTATGCTCATTCAGTCATCAAGGGGATAAAAGTACATTGGAGTATATTCTTATTCACCTGGTCTATCAAAAATGGCAGTTGGTCGTCATATGCAATTTTTGAGGGGAGAAGGGTGAATAAACTACATGGTGATTGAGATTTGAGAAATGGTCATATGACCCTCCTTGTTTCTGACTATTCTCAGCAAAAAGCTTCATACTTGCTCCATGCTCGGATGACATCAAGTGGATCTACTTCCATCTGATTGGACGTTTATTCACTCGATCAAAAATGGCAACTTCAGATGCAATTTTTGAGGGGGAGAAGTGTGAACAGTGGATCAACCTCATATACACTTGTTCAATCAAAAATGGCATCCTTGATGAGTGTGTAAATACTCATCATTTTATGCCCATTTTAGACCATAAAAATACTGAAAACGGCCAAATAGACCATATTATACTGCAAATATTCGTGGTTTGTGTTTTTATGTGTTTCAGGTACAAAAGGATCGAAAACAGGGCGAAAACAGACAAAATCGAGCACAAGATTGGAAAGTCGTGAAAAGCTGAAGCCGGGAAAGGAAATTACGAGTTTGGACCGGGATTATGCTCAAATTGTCAAAGTCAACCCTCAGAAATATCAAAAATGTCTACAATGGTCCTTGGAAGTATTTTTCAGAATTGACATCAATGGTCCTTGGATTTTTGAAACTTGGCAAAATGAGTCCCTAAAGTTTAACCTAAACCTAAATCTAACCTAAACTAACCCTTTTTCATCCTAAACTAAAGCCCAGCTAAACCAAGCCCAATACACACCTAAGCCCACACCCAAAAATAAACCCAAACCTGGCCTTCCCTTTCTTTAGTTAAACACCCAGGTCAAACCCAGGGTCAACCCTTCTTCCAAAACCATCAAACCCCGCCAAAACCACCATGTCCAATTCCCCAGGCCAGACAATCATGTCCCCCCATACCCCTTTTTCTGAGACACGCCAACTTCCCCCTCCTCTTAGCTACTCCCACTAACCCACGTGCTTATTCTCAGCTAAAAACCCGCTTGGTACTTTTCCCGCCAAAAACCATTTGGACGATTGAGAGGGACTTAACCCAATCCAACGGTTGGGATGGAGAGAGAAGAGTCAGAGAAGCTTTTGGATTGTTATTTAAAGAAGAAGAAGACACAGAAAAAGTCTGTCACTGTCTTAGACCATTTTCGTAGTGTAGAAGTTAAATTATTGCTTAGTTCAGTTTAAAATTCAGTTAAAATTTGTAATTCAAGTTCATTAAAGCTCTTTTGTATTTCATGTAATCAACATTTTCCATTTCCAAGTTTAATGCAGTTTCAAGTTAATTTTATCAATTCGAATTTAGCAGTTTATTTGTTTAAAACCTTTCACAAGCTCTCATTACTGTTTTAATAAGCTCATAAGAGCTTATTATAACTTTTATTTAAAGCTGTTTGGTCTAATTTAGTTTAAGTTCATAAAGTCAAAAAGTCAACTGTGAAAGTCAAAGAAGCAGTTTGAAGAATAAGCTGACTTGATCAGCTTATTTGGGTAATTTCTGGCTTATTGGATAAACCTGGGTGTGATTAGTTCCTTGTTTCATCCAGTTCAGTAGAAAACAGTTGTGAGTTCCAATTTTAATATTCTAGCTTATTTTCTGCTTAAGTTTAGTCAGCTTATATTTCTGCTTATTTGTCATGTATTTTTGCTTCTTAGATGATTAATGATTTAGTTAATCATAGTTTAGATGAAATTGTAGTTTAAGTCAGTTAGTTGTAGTAATAAATTTCAATTTCAAGTTTTTAAAGAGTGTTTGGGTTAGGGACTGATTTTGGCAATAAGCTCTGATCATTGTACATTTTCCAAAATGTTTTCTTTGATTGTGCTTTTTGGAAGTTAGATAAGCTAATTTCATTAGGTTTTTAGCAGATTTGATAGCTTTAATGGTAAAACACTAGTAAGTAGGTATTTAGACTCAAAACTGCCTTAATAAGCTCTAAATAAGCTGAGGCTTATTTGGTACTGATTTTTGGCATTGATAGGTGCATTTTATCATATTAAGTTAGAATTCATAGGTTGGATTAGTTTCAGTAAGAATTGCAAAGTTTAGGTTCAGATAGTCTTTCTGCTGCATCAGTACATACTGAGGTCTTCTCAGCTTTTTCTAGTGATTGTATCTGCTTAATTAGTTAATACCCTTGCATGTTTTTTGCTTTTATCAGCAGCTAGTAGGTTAATCTTGATCTGTTTTAGCTTTATTTTGAATTCAGAGCTTATATGTTAGCTTATTTCTTATCTGCAAGTAGCCCCTTAGAACCTGTTCTGAGCCTGCACTCAATTTGTGGATTTTGATCATCTGATCTAGGGTCCATTTGGGTGAGCAATTGAGGTTCAATTTTGGGCATTTTCAGTTCTAAAGTAGTCAGTAGTACAAGGTTTTAGAATCTGCTTTTGTTTTTCCCAAATCAGCTTATTCTTAGCTTATTGGACAGCTGCAAAAATGCCTCTCACTCATTCAATCCTGAATGTTTTGTGTAACTGTGCAGTAGCTTAACTGCTTATTCCTAAGTGGTTATTTGAGCTCATTCAGTTTTTTTAAGCTTGTTCTAATATGCTTTTATGATTTTGAGCTTTTGATAATTTTTGGATAGCTTTTGCTTATTTCTAGCTTATTTTCAAACTGCTTAATTGGCTGTTCAGCTTATTTAAGCCGATCCAAGTCCTGATTTTATTTTTACTAGTTTCAGAAATATATTTTAGATTTACCAGTAATTTTTCAGATTTTTCCAAATCAGTTTATTATTTTTAAAGCATTTAAATAGTTTAACTTAGTTTTTAATTCATAATAAATAATTAAAAAGTCAAAAAATATATTTCTTTTTTGTAAAATTTTCTTTTGTCATTTAGGATGTAGGAAAAATAATTTTGTACCCGTAGAGTTTTTATTTCATTATTTTGACGTTTTTAGGTTCGTTCTCGTTTCTCGTTTTCGTTAATTCGCGTTTTTAAGTTTTTTCTTTTACGTTTTTAATCTAGTTTGTTTTCTTAAATTGTTTTTCTCGCCTTTTAAATCATTTTTAATTTATGTTCACATATCTTAGCGTTGAAAACCCAAAATCCTTTTATTCTCACCATTCAGCACACGCAATCACGATTCGAGATCACGAATTCCATTTACGCCTTCGTTGGGGATAACGACCCGAGAATACAACTTCCATTGTATTCCTTGGATAAAAATACGTGTTGATTCCATTCGAATCAAAATTTGGCGCCGTTGCCGGGGAGGGCTTGACGCGAATTTTTAAATCTCATTTATCGTTGCGTGTTTTGAAGACCCTTCTTTCGAGAAGTTCACGCTTTCTCTCGTAAATATTTTCTTATTAAAATTCCAAAAAGATTTTCTTTTCAAATTTATTTTCCTTTTTCCTTTTGTTTTTCAAAATGTTTCTAAAAATCCAAAAATATTCTTCTTATCCCGTCTATTCGTTTAATTCTTTTTCTCACCCTCTATCCGTTTAATTCTTTTTATGTCTACATCTTACCATTACGGTTGTGAATGGTGTGGGGGACCTCTAAATGGTGGAAATTGCCCCGGTTGTAGCATTGTAAATTCGGGAAACGGGTTTGTCTATGACCAAAATCCCTACAATGAAACAACCAATTTCCTTAACCAACCCCCACGCCATGAGATGGAAACATATTCTTGTGAATATTGTGGAGGTCCTCACCAAAGTTTTGATTGTCAAGCAAGGAATACGTTTGTCTATGAGCAAGTTCCATGTAATCAAAATTTTGGTTATGACCAATATCCATGTGATTCACCGAGTCAGTCACAACAGTTTTACTGTTGTGAATACTGTGGAGGTCCGCATTATGAATCCGATTGTCAAACAAGGAGCCCGCTTGTCTATGAGCATGGTCCTTGTAACAATTATGATTATTCGTATCATGACCAACCTCCACAGTATCAACCAATTCAAACGCAGCCTCAGCCATTTCCTCAAGAATCATTCCAAGAAATTCATAATATTAGGAATGATCTTCTGGATTCTGCTTTCAAAGATGTATTCCAAAAACTTCATGATGTGAGGAATGCATTTAATGCTTGGGCTGCTAAACAAACCAAAGAAGATCGTCATGGTGAATCTATGGAAGATTTACTCGCCATTGAACGTGCAGCACATAACCGTTTCTTATTTAATCAGGCGTGCATGCTCGATGACGAAGATGACGACGACGAGGAGAGTACTATTCCTTTGAGTGATATTATTTCTCAACTCCCTCA
Organism: Artemisia tridentata subsp. tridentata; assembly: GCA_021014915.2. NCBI lineage: Eukaryota > Viridiplantae > Streptophyta > Magnoliopsida > Asterales > Asteraceae > Artemisia > Artemisia tridentata. The sequence goes on from CP139507.1 coordinate 113,120,427, forward strand.
GTCTATTGCAATCACGTCCATCCTTCCCTCTCAGTCTAAACCCGAGGACTCTCTTATTATGGGGGATGAGCCTCTTAGCACTGTTCCTGAAAAGGAATCGGACGAATTCATAAAGTCTAGCGCTGAGAACCTTGTCCCAATCCCAAGTGAGTCTGAGGATATATCGGACAGTGAATGTGATTCGTCTATTTGTAGTGATCGTCCTCTTGACACTACTGATGATTTTTTGGGGAAGTTTTCTAACCCCCTCTTCAATTCAAATGATGATTTTTCCTCTAGTGATGACGAATCACTTTCTGATGAGGACGTTTCAAATGAAAGTCTCGAAGTCCATTCGAATTCTCTTTTTGAATTTGATGACGAGTACTTTTCTAGCATAAATCCTCTCTTTGATGAAGAGTTAGAGAACGATGAGGTCAAGGACTCTATCACTCATAAACTTGATGATATGACCTCAGTTCTTAATCCCGATATTCTTCCTTCTCCAACATATGTGACCATGCCCTTTGAGGATCGCAATTATATTGATTTCACATATGTCGTTCGAGTTTTTCTACCTTTCCTCTCTTACAAGGTAGATTGTCCTTTTATTCACTCGTTTGGAAGTGAAGACAAAGTTTTTGACCCCGGCATCCCCAATTATCATTCTTTTGAGCCGGGTGTATCTCATCGGAGTGGAACTTTCAAGTACTTCAATGTTTATCCAAACATCTTGAATGAAAGTCCGATGGAGATTTTATTTTCCACATGCTTCCCTAAGAACAAATGAATTCGGGGTCGAGTCAAGCTAGTGACTCTGTTAACAAAAACATTAGCATTGCATGGGTAACCGCCCATGTTTCTGACTTCTTTCTATTTTCTGACACTAAGTGTGGGGGGATTCCTCTACTGTGCTTTGTCTTGTGTGTTGTTTGCTCTTGTTTGCAGGTTTCCCTTGGATAGTGTTGATTGATGCGCCTGTTTTCAATCCAGCCGCCCAATATCCTATCCTTTTGCTAACGATTATCTAGGGATATCTTTTTAATCCTTTTTGTGAAAAATAGAGAATTCTTTCACACACTTGGCTATTAGTATTACCTTTTTACGTTCTAAGTGTCGGCATAATAGCCGGTACTTTAAATATTGAGGGCAATATTCAATTCTAAGTGTGGGGGGGAATTCTCGCGAATTTTGTCACATGTGTACCTTCTAGTTCCCTAGTACCCCCATTTTGACCCAAATTTTAAAATTTTTATCGTTTTTTAAATAAAAAGTGTGTTATGTTTAGTCTTGATTATGTTAGAACAAAGGGAATCCCGACTCTACCAGAGTGTTGATCTGGCTGCTTCCTTAACGGTTAGACTAAGGTTTTACCATTTGTGCAAATGAAAATGCTAAGCGTAGAGTAGTTGGTTCTCTTTAGAGCTTATACAAGTAATCTATGGCTTTTCCTCCCAGTAGCTCCTAATCTAACTTAATTAGTGCTTATTTTCAAACATTTGAACACACAAAATCATTTTTTCATACGATTTTGAAAAATACTAGTTCAAGGCTTTATTTAAACTTCGGAACAAGCATATGTCATAGTTGCAAAAGTTAAGTAATAAATAAATGTGCTAAAAAGCTAAGGTTCAAGATCGGCCCTTGGATCCTTATTTCCGGAAGGCGTTTAGGTCTTGGCTACCCTCTTACACCGGCCCTTGGACCCTTAATTCTGAAAGGCGTTAAGGTCTTGGAACTCTCCGTTGTAACGGCCCTTGGATCCTTTATTCCAGGAAGGTTTAAGGTCTTGGTTCCCGTGAAACTCCGTTAGTTTATATTGCACAAAGTTAAGTATCAAAAAAAAATAAAAAAAAAAAATAAAAATAAAAAGAATGAAAAAAATGAAAAAAATAAAAAGGAAATAAAATGGAATGATATTGCAAAATGCAATAAATTTTGAAGCTTGCTTGTTGTGAATTTTAAATCTATCTTTCAACTAGTATTAGTCAAAGTTTTATAAAAACGTCGATTTTTGTTATCAAAATTTTGAATATAAGCACAGTCACCTAAACTTGATAAATATGGGAGTGAAAAGTTAAGTTTCGGCTTACATAGATTATTAGTATAAGTAGTGTTAGCATTTTACAAAAACATTTGCACATTGAGTTTAAGCTTAGTTGGGAGTATAAAAAGAGGATGACGATATCAATTCCCTGGAGACACCCATTTTGTGTGAATCCCGTTCCATGATACCATTTTTGAAAATCAAGCATGTTATCTATTTTGTTCTAAGTTTAAATTTCTCGCATTGAATAAAAAGTCGAAACGGGGTATACTTGGTTCCTTTCATTACTTCATATGATCGGATTGCTAGGGACTAGCAATAGTTTAGTGTGGGGGATTGATGAGTGTGTAAATACTCATCATTTTATGCCCATTTTAGACCATAAAAATACTGAAAATGGCCAAATACGCCATATATTATTGCAAATATCCTTGGTTTGTGTTTTTATGTGTTTCAGGTACAAAAGGATCGAAAACAGACAAAATCGAGCACAGGATTGGAAAATCGTGAAAAGCTGAAGCCGGGAAAGGAAATTACGAGTTTGGACCGGGATTATGCTCAAATTGTCAAAGTCAACCCTCAGAAATATCAAAAATGTCTACAATGGTCCTTGGAAGTATTTTTCAGAATTGACATCAATGGTCCTTGGATTTTTGAAACTTGGCAAAATGAGTCCCTAAAGTTTAACCTAAACCTAAATCTAACCTAAACTAACCCTTTTTCATCCTAAACTAAAGCCCAGCTAAACCAAGCCCAATACACACCTAAGCCCACACCCAAAAATAAACCCAAACCCGGCCTTCCCTTTCTTTAGTTAAACACCCAGGTCAAACCCAGGGTCAACCCTTCTTCCAAAACCATCAAACCCCGCCAAAACCACCATGTCCAATTCCCCAGGCCAGACAATCATGTCCCCCCATACCCCTTTTTCTGAGACACGCCAACCTCCCCCCTCCTCTTAGCTACTCCCACTAACCCCCGTGCTTAATCTCAGCTAAAAACCCACTTGGTACTTTTCCCGCCAAAAACCATTTGGACGATTGAGAGGGACTTAACCCAATCCAACGGTTGGGATGGAGAGAGAAGAGTCAGAGAAGCTTTTGGATTGTTATTTAAAGAAGAAGAAGACACAGAAAAAAGATTGTCACTGTCTTAGACCATTTTCGTAGTGTAGAAGTTAAATTATTGCTTAGTTCAGTTTAAAATTCAGTTAAAATTGGTAATTCAAGTTCATTAAAGCTCTTTTGTATTTCATGTAATCAACATTTTCCATTTCCAAGTTTAATGCAGTTTCAAGTTAATTTTATCAATTCGAATTTAGCAGTTTATTTGTTTAAAACCTTTCACAAGCTCTCATTACTGTTTCAATAAGCTCAGAAGAGCTTATTATAGCTTTTATTTAAAGTTGTTTGGTCTAATTCAGTTTAAGTTCATAAAGTCAAAAAGTCAACTGTGAAAGTCAAAGAAGCAGTTTTAAGAATAAGCTGACTTGATCAGCTTATTTGGGTAATTTCTGGCTTATTGGATAAACATGGGTGTGATTAGTTCCTTGTTTCATCCAGTTCAGTAGAAAACAGTTGTGAGTTCCAATTTTAATATTCTAGCTTATTTTCTGCTTAAGTTTAGTCAGCTTATATTTCTGCTTATTTTTCATGTATTTTTGCTTCTTAGATGATTAGTGATTTAGTTAATCATAGTTTAGATGAAATTGTAGTTTAAGTCAGTTAGTTGTAGTAATAAATTTCAATTTCAAGTTTTTAAAGAGTGTTTCGGTTAGGGACTGATTTTGGCAATAAGCTCTGATCACTGTACATTTGCCATAATGTTTTCTTTGATTGTGCTTTTTGGAAGTTAGATAAGCTAATTTCATTAGGTTTTTAGCATATTTGATAGCTTTAATGGTAAAACACTAGTAAGTAGGTATTTAGACTCAAAACTGCCTTAATAAGCTCTAAATAAGCTGAGGCTTATTTGGTACTGATTTTTGGCATTGATAGGTGCATTTTATCATATTAAGTTAGAATTCATAGGTTGGATTAGTTTCAGTAAGAATTGCAAAGTTTAGGTTCAGATAGTCTTTCTGCTGCATCAGTACATACTGAGGTCTTCTCAGCTTTTTCTAGTGATTGTATCTGCTTAATTAGTTAATACCCTTGCATGTTTTTTGCTTTTATCAGCAGCTAGTAGGTTAATCTTGATCTGTTTTAGCTTTATTCTGAATTCAGAGCTTATATGTTAGCTTATTTCTTATCTGCAAGTAGCCCCTTAGAACCTGTTCTGAGCCTGCACTCAGTTTGTGGATTTTGATCATCTGATCTAGGGTCCATTTGGGTGAGCAATTGAGGTTCAATTTTGGGCATTTTCAGTTCTAAAGTAGTCAGTAGTACAAGGTTTTAGAATCTGCTTTTGTTTTTCCCAAATCAGCTTATTCTTAGCTTATTGGACAGCTGCAAAAGTGCCTCTCACTCATTCAATCCTGAATGTTTTGTGTAACTGTGCAGTAGCTTAACTGCTTATTCCTAAGTGGTTATTTAAGCTCACTCAGTTGTTTTAAGCTTGTCCTAATATGCTTTTATGATTTTGAGCTTTTGATAATTTTTGGATAGCTTTTGCTTATTTCTAGCTTATTTTCAAACTGCTTAATTGGCTGTTCAGCTTATTTAAGCTGATCCAAGTCCTGATTTTATTTTTCCTAGTTTCAGAAATATATTTTAGATTTACCAGTAATTTTTCAGATTTTTCCAAATCAGTTTATTATTTTTAAAGCATTTAAATAGTTTAACTTAGTTTTTAATTCATAATAAATAATTAAAAAGTCAAAAAATATATTTCTTTTTTGTAAAATTTTCTTTTGTCATTTAGGATGTAGGAAAAATAATTTTGTACCCGTAGAGTTTTTATTTCATTATTTTGACGTTTTTAGGTTCGTTCTCGTTTCCCGTTTTCGTTAATTCGCGTTTTTAAGTTTTTTCTTTTACGTTTTTAATCTAGTTTGTTTTCTTAAATTGTTTTTCTCACCTTTTAAATCATTTTTAATTTATGTTCACATATCTTAGCGTAGAAAACCCAAAATCCTTTTATTCTCACCATTCAGCACACGCAATCACGATTCGAGATCACGAATTCCATTCACGCCTTCGTTGGGGATAACGACCCGGGAATACAACTTCCATTGTATTCCTTGGATATATTTATGTATTGATCACAACCGATCAATCCTCATATGCAATTTTTGAGGGGGAGAATTGTGAACAAGTGGATCGACGTACACTTGATTGGTTGTTCACTAACTTGTTGGGCATCTAATGGTGACTACGGAGTTGATCAGGTATCACTTATTTGAGGTTGAAGTTGACTTTCCCAAAGGCGTGATCTTACTCTATCTTGAAGTCGGGGTTGGTTGGATGCATGACTTTCAATGATAACTTGCTCGTGCTTAAGATTTAAGTTGAAGACTTAGTTTATCTAGTTACCAGCAGTCGGGGTAAATGTTTGACGACCTGGTTAACTATCACTTAAAGGAGTTACGTTGTAGTACTCAGTGTCACACGCCGATGACGTTGTGGATAATCGCAAGAGGTGTTAATGTCTCATACTTTGGTTATGTATTGAGTACTTAGAGATTTGCTTGGAGCATTAATTCTCTACACCGTTCTTCCAACATTAGTGCAAGTTCAAGTCACGAGAACGGGGAATTCTACTTCAGTGTCAAGTTTGGTATATCGGGTTTATTCCATCAGTATCACAGCAATAGCCGACAGAACACAAGGGTTGATAAAGATAGTCAGAGAGCGTTTCGGTAGCTGTTGATTCTCACAGAATACATTTGAGCCAATGTTGTTCTTCTCACAAGATTTCAAGTATATGTGCGTAAAATGTGTTGCTGATTCTGAGGCATCAAAACCAGCAAGGGGGAAGGAGACATACATCTGAATGCACAACGAGTACACGTGATGAACTTTATACCTCTTCTGAGTTGAGGTTATTCCGGGAAGACAAATGTCATAACCGCAGAGAAAATCAGTGTTTTAACTCGTTCCTTATGGTGTATTATTCCAACTACATGGGGGAAGAGATGTAATGTAAGAAACAGTTTCTAATGATAAAAGAGGTTCACAATGGCAATTTCCTGAAGGGAGAAAAGGGGACTTTCGGGTCTTAATTGATCTTGATGTTACGTTTTCGACTTCATTAATGGGATTGAGTTTGTACTTCGGGTTTTTAGGCTTCATACAATAAGGCTGATTGCATCACTTCAACTACTTGGGGGAAGTGGTCTTTGGATACTTTCGGTATGTATTCCTTCAGTCTTCAGCAGGAAGTAATGTGAGAACAATTATTCAAGTGTGATATGATTCACTGCTAATCTATTTTGATGATCCCCCGAACGGAGAATCACAATGATTATTCTTAAAAGGAGCAGTAATATTTGATGTGGTTTGCTACGGTTTCCGTTGTATACTTACCTTATGTAACCTTGAAAGAGAGCTTTGAATCTGCTCAAAAAGAAGATTGTCGGTTTGGGGGAAGCTATCAAAGCTTTACAATTGAGAAGGCTCAAGTTCAGATGATTTTTCAGGAGCCTAGAAAGCTTTGGTGGTAAAATTTTAAGAGATGTTGACTACAGACTTCCACAACGTACCAGAACGATATCCTTATCTTGGTATTCATGTCATCATCATCTTAAACTGAGTAACATATTTTGTACATATCTTATACCAAAGTGTAAATAGAAAAATATAAAACCAACTAATTGTAAATAGAGAAACTTAAACCCAAAAAAAAACCATAAAAATCAGAAAAATAGAAAAGTCCAAAAATAGTTGTTCTAGGCATGTCTTCTGTTTATCGATAACATTTACGGTCTTAGAAATGTCATTCAATAATGACACGGGACTTTAAATGATGGCTTGCTATTACTTCAGATAGCAACCCGCGTTTCAAAATGGGGAAAGCACGTCGCCAAAAAGACGGCTGTTCCTCCCACTGGGTGATGTTCACCCGGGCATGGATTACTTCATATCCGTGCATCCCCGATTTAGTGTACGCTTCAGTGCATTATTTCCAGATTAAGAAGAGAAATCTTCTTTGCACACAAATAGTTTTCTTTCTATGATTCTTCTGAAAATTATTTGTGAGACACTTGGTGGTTACGTGTTGTTTGAAATTCTTTTAGACTTGGATTGTGCATAAAATTTGTCACTCAATCAATGACTACAACTCTTTAACTAGAATACGGGTCATTGATTGAGGGGGAGAGTGATTTCAAATTTTATTTCATCAAACGGGTTTCTTGGTTAACTCATAATTCTTAGAAAAGGTTTTATGGTTAATAGGGTATTAGTTGAAGAGGAAGTTACTATGCTTTATATCTAATGGCCAAATGTGTTAGTTGTTAGAAAGATTAGGGCATTATGTGCAACTTGCATATAGTTTCCTAGCTTTATGTAACTTGAAGGCTCATTTGTGTCACTTTGGAATCCTCGTTTAATCCCTAAATGCTTTAAAACACAAAATCTAAAAGAAGTTAGAAAACCCATTGTGTTTGATGTTCTTTAAAACTCCTCTGGCATTTGTATGATCTGAATGAATGAGTTTCAAATGTTGTTTGACTTTTGTTAGTCGATAGCTGCTTAATTGTTGTTGATTTAGTGCTTGTGCTCTCAGGATATGCTTAGGTATATAATTATCATGTTTGAATCTTATCCCTAAGTAACTAAGCTAAATGTTGAAATATGAGTGAATTGCCATGTTCATGATTGCTGATTGCTCTTCATGCTAGATAGTGGTTTGATGTATTTCCTGACTATGGTTTGATTATGAGATGAATTTGGTATTATGAGTTGGCAAGCTGCTATGTGGTAGCTATTAATGAAAAGTGAATCTGTATGTATGTATATCTGTGTTGATATTCTTATGCAGATTCCGTGGCCAATATGAATGTACCAATTCCCGCTCTAACCATTTGATCAGATGTTCAAATTCTATTGACTGGCTCTGAATTCACCACAACAACAACATCAGCAACAACAACAACACTGTCATCACCACCACCACCTTCATTTCAACAAAGCAATACTTATTCTGGTCTCGCCAAGTGGGGATCTACAATACTTGGGAAGTTTTGTTGGTGGATGGATAATTGATGTTGACTACTGACTCCCTCAGAGAAGCGGATGATCACATCGTCTGCGCAAAAAGGTCAATATCATTTGTGTCACAACGATTATCTTTGTACATGATAAGTAGTGGATCTCCCTCATAAATTGAGGGGGAGCAGGTGTATGCTCCATCATCAGAATATATTAAATATGACCACATTTTCTCCCACATTTTCTAACTTATTTAAATCAATTGGGATAACAAATCTCAAAAGGTTTGAAATTTTTGATCGGGGGAGAGAATGTGATTTAAATATGAAACCTGATGAAAATGTGATTCTTTGGACTTAAATGTAAGCTCTCCCATATGTGCTAAACTCTTTCGCATATCGATGCACATATTGAGGGGGAGCAAATGGTTTGTGATAACAAAAAGGATGTGGCATCTCATGTGAGCGCGGCTCAGACTTAACCAATGAATTAACGAAACATAAACTGTCATTAATCGAAAGGATGCGTCCTGGCCGGGTAATAATTTCAAGCTGGTCTAACCAGTGATGTAAGCGTGTCTCGAAAAGGATGTGTCTGAGTAGAGTGTACCGTTTCGAGAAACTTTCTGTGGACTTGACCAGGCCGGGTAATAATTTCAAGCTAGTCTAACTAGTGATGTAAGCGTGTCTCGAATCGGTCATGTTCACTGAAAGTGGATCAATTCAAAAAGTGCGATCTCCACCCAACATGTGCAAATTTATAATAAAATCATCTGAGCACATGTTAAGGGGGAGAATTTGAAAAATATAAAACTCTCAAAGTGTTAGCAAAATGTGTTTCATAATCATGAACACTTTGAGAGATTTTTCAAGGATTTTGGTTTACGGTAACATAGGATAGTCATGGTGTTATAAGGTGGCTAAGGTTAGGAAAACCGTCCTATGATCCGCCAGAGCCGGAGGGATCTACCCAGGGACAATACCGAATAGTTAGTATTAGAAAGTCCTTAGGTATGATCATGAAAAAAGGAGTAATATGAGAAAGGAGAAAGAAGGGGTTGAATAATTAAAAAGAAATGAAATGAGAAAGGGTGAAAAGAAATAGCCCTCCAATTATTCAACCTTAGGGCAGAAACCGGGTTCAATTCATATGCTACTGGTGGTTACTAAGGTAACACCGGTATTGAAGACAAGACGTCATGGACCCAGTGACGCACTGCACTAAACCTTCTAAACCACTCAAGTTCTCTTAAAAGGACTTGTTTCATTCTCACGGGGAACCCTGCATAATCTATCGACCGCTCATTACGAGTTATGTTGATATTGAAACAGGAGACACCGCTCCAGTCTCTGACTACCAAAATTGCACTTATCGAGTCTAGAGCCACGAGATGCATCATAATATCTCATAGGAACACGTGTTACTTCTACACTGGTTGTTCAACATTAAGGACACCAGATGTAAACTTATGAGTCCTACGCAGATCTTAGCAATCTGCCAGAACATTTATGAGGGAATTTACAAATGTAGTTCTCAGTGATTGAATGGAAATTCCTGCCAGGGTCAACATCAAACCGCCTTGAAAGCAGGTCACTTCGGTAATTCCTTGTGGATTACGCTTAGTGGTCGCGGCGGTTTCAAACGGTCTACAGTCGTGGAGTGAACTCCAGCGACTCACCTAATCGTTGATTTACTACGGTAGATCTTTAAAGCCCTCTGTGGGTTTCCGATTTAGGAACGGCCTTGGTAAGGATTAGGGAGAGTTTTCACACTATGCTGTTAACAATCTCTAAGTCCGAACCTATAAGTACCGGACGTTTTATTGCTAATTGTCGTATGCAGGAACACATGGCGGTTGTAGCTGATTGCAGTTGTAGCTGATTGCTGAACAAAATGCCAATCCATCACCACATGCTCACACCACACCATCATCATCATAATCAACGAAATCATGATATCTAAAAGACCTTCAACACTGCTTCCGCAACTCTGATGCTGAAAATCATGATTCAGAAAAGTGTGAGCATGTCGACCCAAAGATCACAACATCACATGGAGACATAATGCTAAAAGATGACCTGGAGACATACATTGGATGATGACATCAAAGAATCACCAAAGATCATCCAAGACAGAAGAACGGTCATCAAAAGAACACTGCTGAATGTACAAAGAGTAATAAATTTGAAGAATCAAAGACTACGAGCTAGGAAGTTACAGTTATGTAATAGAATGCTAGAATTCAAATTATTATTTCCGGGGTGACCTCCCTTAGGGGGAGATTGTTAGGAATATAAATATTCATGTGAAGACTCGGTCACCCCGAGTATCTATTTAGCATTTGTGTAGCTCGTAGGCTTATTAGAATTATTAGTATTATTAGTATTATTAGTTTAGTTAGTATAGTATTCGTGGAGTGGGTCGGGTCTTTACCCACTGTCAGCTCACTCTACAGCCCACTCGGGGCACTTATGTCTTGTACTATAAATACCCCTTCCCACACTTGGGAAGGGTTGGAGGTTTCTAATCATACAACTATTTTTCTCTCATTCTCTCTCTCTAAAATCTCCCAACTCTCTCATCTCTCTCTCTCTATAGAATTCTTCTATCATTGAATCCAAGTATGCAAGTATTACACAAGATCACCGACTCAACAGGAACATCAGCAGACCCCTCAGGAATGGTTTGAGATCTATACAATCCCGGATATGATCGATGCACAACTCCAGACCCAACATTAGGACTCATCCCAACTCTATGATGCCGCAACCCTGGATCCAATCTGAGGAGCACCAGGAAGCCTCTAGACTAGACTTATATCTTTACTAGCTTTTACTATTATTCTAGCCACGGGGTGTGTGGCGTAGTTCAAAGAAACTTGCAGTATTTTGGTTGTTGTACAACGAAATCACCAAGTATTGACTCTACTATATGGATATGGTTGTGCTATGTCTGATATCGGTCTATGTAGGCCAAAATTTTCATTTTATATATTCATGTATGTTGTGATTATACTTATGATATTTCGTGGTTGTTTCTCGTTGTGATTTCATTGTATTCATACACGTTGTGTGTGATGATCGTTTCTATTATGAGTTCTCATTATTGTTACCTTTTGTGATTATGAAGAATTATGACGCCAAAGAAAACTACTCAAGCGATGACACCAGCTGATATTAGAAAACTTGTTGCGGATAGTATAGAGGCAGCACTAGTAGTTGAAAGAGAGTCAGTAGCTGCACGGGCTGCTGAAGCCGCTTCTCGGGCAGAAACAGCAGAAGCTGCAGGGCTGGCTGCTAATGGTACTAATGTTCGTAAATGTACATACAAGGACTTTAAGAGTGGCGATCCCATAAAATTCAAAGGCACTGAAGGAGCCACTGCTATGATCTATTGGTTTGAGAAGACAAAATCTGTATTTCTTCTATGCAATTGTCCAGATGACAACAAGGTAAAGTTTGCTACCAGTACACTCATTGATGAAGCTATGTCATGGTGGAATTCTTATGCACAGCCTATTGGTATGGAAAATGCTTACAAGCTCACGTGAGAAGAATTCAAGAATCTACTGAGTAAGAAGTTTTGTGCACGCACCGAGGTGAAGAAGTTAGAAACAGAGTTTTATGAGTTGGTGACCACGGGTAATGAGATCGAAGCATACATCAGGAGATTTCAAGAGTTGGCCGCGCTACGTCCAACTATGGTTCCAGATAACGAGAAATTGTTGGAAAACTACTTAATGTACAAAGAGTAATGAATTTGAAGAATCAAAGACTACGAGCTAGGAAGTTACAGTTATGTAATAGAATGCTAGAATTCAGATTATTATTTCCGAGGTGACCTCCCTTAGGGGGAGATTGTTAGGAATATAAATATTCATGTGAAGACTCGGTCACCCCGAGTATCTATTTAGCATCTGTGTAGCTCGTAGGCTTATTAGAATTATTAGTATTATTAGTATTATTAGTTTAGTTAGTATAGTATTCGTGGAGTGGGTCGGGTCTTTACCCACTGTCAGCTCACTCCACAGCCCACTCGGGGCACTTATGTCTTGTACTATAAATACCCCTTCCCACACTTGGGAAGGGTTGGAGGTTTCTAATCATACAACTATTTTCTCTCATTCTCTCTCTCTAAAATCTCCCAACTCTCTCATCTCTCTCTCTCTATAGAATTCTTCTATCATTGAATCCAAGTATGCAAGTATTACACAAGATCACCGACTCAACAAGAACATCAGCAGACCCCTCAGGAATGGTTTGAGATCTATACAATCCCGGATATGATCGATGCACAACTCCAGACCCAACATTAGGACTCATCCCAACTCTATGATGCCGCAACCCTGGATCCACTCTGAGGAGCACCAGGAAGCCTCTAGACTAGACTTATATCTTTACTAGCTTTTACTATTATTCTAGCCACGGGGTGTGTAGCGTAGTTCAAAGAAACTTGCAGTATTTTGGTTGTTGTACAACGAAATCACCAAGTATTGACTCTACTAAATGGATATGGTTGTGCTATGTCTGATATCGGTCTGTGTAGGCCAAAATTTTCATTTTATATATTCATGTGTGTTGTGATTATACTTATGATATTTCGTGGTTGTTTCTCGTTGTGATTTCATTGTATTCATACACGTTGTGTGTGATGATCGTTTCTATTGTGAGTTCTCATTATTGTTACCTTTTGTGATTATGAAGAATTATGACGCCAAAGAAAACTACTCAAGCGATGACACCAGCTGATATTAGAAAACTTGTTGCGGATAGTATAGAGGCAGCACTAGTAGTTGAAAGAGAGTCAGTAGCTGCACGGGCTGCTGAAGCCGCTTCTCGGGCAGAAACAGCAGAAGCTGCAGGGCTGGCTGCTAATGGTACTAATGTTCGTAAATGTACATACAAGGACTTTAAGAGTGGCAATCCCATAAAATTCAAAGGCACTGAAGGAGCCACTGCTATGATCTATTGGTTTGAGAAGACAGAATCTGTATTTCTTCTATGCAATTGTCCAGATGACAACAAGGTAAAGTTTACTACCAGTACACTCATTGATGAAGCTATGTCATGGTGGAATTCTTATGCACAGCCTATTGGTATGGAAATTGCTTACAAGCTCACGTGGGAAGAATTCAAGAAGCTACTGAGTAAGAATTTGTGTGCACGCACCGAGGTGAAGAAGTTAGAAACAGAGTTTTATGAGTTGGTGACCACGGGTAATGAGATCGAAGCATACATCAGGAGATTTCAAGAGTTGGCCGCGCTACGTCCAACTATGGTTCCAGATAACGAGAAATTGTTGGAAAACTTCATTGGTGGGCTACCACACAGCATCCGTGGGGATGTAATTTCTTTTGATCCACACACACTGGATGAGGCAATCAGAATATCTCAGAAGCTTATGGCTCAAGTAGTAAAGAAGGGAACTACTGTCAACAACAATAACCGTAACTACAATAACAACTCCGAAACAACAACAACTATAACAATAACCGAAATGTAGCAAACTGAAAATTTTCACTATAATTAACCACGTTTAATTATATATTAATCTCCGTCATTATTTTTAATCACAATTTTTACGTAAAAATTTAAATTTTTCTTTATTATATTATTTTAACGCGGAAACATTATCACATAAATTACCAAATAATGGGACGAGCTCACACGCGATTCACAAAATCAAAATACACATAATAAACATCACATGGGCCAAATAAAACTCAGCCCACCCTTTCTTTCCGGTTACTGTTCACACAGCCCAACATAAGCCCAATCCTTTATTGGTATTTCATTTTCTGGTCGACCAAACACCCTCCAAACGCCCTCGTTTTCTTTCAATTTTTAAACGCGACATGTACATTTTTTTGTACCTCCTATTAGTTCCCCCACCAAAGAAATAGGACGCCAAATATTAGCTTCTAATATTGTGGTTTGATACGTTTTTAAAGACCAAAGTGTTTGGCCATTTAACACCAAATCGGCATATACACTTTTTCACAAAATCAACCGTTTTGACCCGGGTTTGTTTCCACCCCGTTCTAGTATTATTGTTTGATCATTAGTGAGTTATTGAACACATTTCCTACCCAAGATATCAAGATTTCACGCTAGAACCAATTTTTGGTACATATATACATTCTAGTCGACATATATGAAAATATGTCGACACACCCATTTTACCCCTCACATTCACTCATTCTCAAAGTCTTCACATGCTAGTAAGATCTATCATGATATCCCAACATTCCTGTCATAAATAGTATACACAAGCTGTGCATGTTTTAAAATCAGTATAACACAATACGTGTTATATATCTCTCGTATAATCCTCCCCTAGCTCACAACCTATTATCACTCACTCAATATCACATTTCTAACTCTTTCTCACTCTCAAAGAAGTTACCAAAGGACCAGAAGCTATCACAAGCTCAGTTGGAAGCTATTCGAAAGGGTTAGAGTTTAACATAGATCGTATTCGTGTTATAGCAAGTTGTGGGATTATTTCTTGTGTTCTATTCACTCTCACGCGTTCCTTCACCACCCTAGAGGTGTTGTAAGTCCTCACACTTCCTTTTCAATTCGTTTCTCACGTTTTTTTAGTACCATACAACGTATTATTATTGTATTCGAACGTACCTATTTATACTCTTTATTTTACGTACCTCGTTTGTATATAGAACATGAATCGTGATTTGCCTCCCTTGTGGAAGGCCTAGGAATCACGAAAAATACTCACTTCACGTTTATATTACGTTTTCATGCAAGAATCGAACCCATTTGCACCTTGGTACACGCGTACAAAATCAGAAAGCATAATAATTATCTAAGTCTTTTAATAGCTAAAATCTGTCCCAAGTCGCTATATAAATGGCCTCGTAAAACAAAATCCAACTTAACGACCACCCAATATTTTTACGTAACCTAATAGACCATGCTACGAGCTACAAGTTTCATAAATATAGTGTGTAATGATTATCTCGTTTGAACCTTCTAAAATGGCCAATTTGAATCAATACACACGTATGAAACACAAATTCTAAAATTTTTCTAAGTCTTTTTGAACCAGAAAGTTTCTCCAGGTCGCGACATAAAGGGACTTGTAAAACAAAATTTCGCTTAACAACATACCCATAATTTTGCACAACCTATTTCTCCTTGCTTCAAGCTACAAGTTTCTTATTTATACTTTGTAATGATAAGCACGTTTAACCCTTTTAAAGTTGCCAAAGTAAATCGACACACATGTATTTCAAAACTAGTTATAAAATCTTAAATGGACTGAAAAGCCCAATAAGCTATTTTTAAGCAAACCGTATAAGCTGACCCTAAAAGCTCTTTTGATATGAAAATAAGACATTAAAAATGATCCTAAGGATAAGCCCAACTTTTCTCAAAGCCCACGGATCATTAAACGTTAACGGGCCTTAGTTTAGCTCGTTAAAAGCCCATTAAGTGAAAAATAAGCTATTTTTGCAAATAAGCAATTGATATAAGTTTTAATAAGCTTCATTAAGTTCCAAAAAAATTTGGATACTTTTTCCCATAAATTTTTGTACGTTTGGACTAAATTTGCAAACTAGTTACACTTAGAAGGACTAAAACTGCCAACCCTTTAAAACTTGGACTGAAACTATCAAAACAGAAAGTTTAGGATAGAAATTGATATATTTTCATATTCCAAGCTCAAAAAGTTATTTTGGACATGTAGTGGACTATAAATGCAATTTATACATAATTAAGGACTAACGGTGCAACGCTAACGCCGTTAGGGTGTAAAGTGTAAAAACAGTAAAATTGCAAGGACCAACAGAACATGATTCATATTTTCATTTCCATATTTTATTTTCTGATTTCCCCGTCACGTCACGTGCATTTTTGTATATTTTAGTTACTTAATATATAACGTTCGTTATGTTCTTATATAACGAGTTTTAAATGATTTAACTTAACAATTTGTTTCACCACTTTTGAGGAAACGATATTATTGGTTTCAAAGACATAAAAACAAGATAATATTATGAATAATATTATTTTTGAACTTTAGGCATTTTAAGCATATCACAACTACCATCTCAGGAAATTATTTCACATAATTTTTCAAACGAGTTATATTACTACCACCTTATAAATTGATATTCTGTCATCCTACCAACTATTTACTACTATTTTACCAAACAACACGTTGAACATCATCTAAAACTTTTGAGAAACATAAGGCTACTTAGACTAAACCGAGCATCGCATCATTAGTCCTCAATTATACATAGCCTGATCACCTATGTCTAATTCAGGAAGAATTATACCATGATGGAAGCAATAATCTTTTCAAAAATTCTTAATAAAAATCTTCATTCAAAAGCTTTGTAACCAAATCAAATCTTTCATAAACATCCCGTTTGGCAAACCCTCTCTAGGTACCTACACCACATGTCACTCACTCAACCGCTAAATTGGATTTTTACCATTGACCTTTCTAGGAAAGACTTTCCATCTACGAGGAGTATTCCATGACATAAGAAAACGATGAAAAGATTACGAAACCACAAACAAGGACTAGAAGTATATAGTAAGTAGATTCGCATCGCAACAGAAAACATAAGATCTCACGAGGCAATCCAAATCACTATCTTTGGCATAGTCACCAAATCCTATCATTTCAGAAGTACTAGTTAGACCAAGTAAGACAACAAACCTAAGACATGATCCAATTTAGAAATGACCAAGTAAGTTGAATACTCATAATTGCAAGTCTTGCCTTGGAAAGGCATGATACAATTTTGGAAACGCGGGAAATTGCACCCTAGGTATATTGGACCATTTAGGATTCTAGCTAGAATCGGCCGACTGGCATACAGACTTGAGCTTCCGTCAGAGCTCAACAGCGTACATAACACATTTCACGTTTCAAATCTCAAGAAGTGTCTTTCAGACGAATCACTCGTAATTCCATTAGAAGAAATTCAACTCGACGATAAGCTCAATTTCGTGGAGGAACCAACAGAAATCATGGACCGTGAGGTCAAACAGTTGAAGCAGAGTCGAATTCCTATCGTGAAAGTTCGCTGGAATTCTCGAAGAGGTCCCGAGTTTACTTGGGAGCAGGAAGACCAGATGCGACTCAAACATCCACATCTTTCACCAAATCCACTCCAGAGACCAACACTAACTGAATTCAGGGACTGAATTCCTTTTAGGGTGGAAGACTGTGACAAATCATAATTTCAGGTCATTTTCCAAACTTCGAAATTTACTATTCACATATTACTATTCATCATTTCACTATTCATCATTTTTGAAGTCAGTTTGCGACTTTGAGATGTTTTCAAAAAATTTACTATTCACGAAACACTATTCATTCCCAGAGGAAAATCACTATTCATGGTTATCATTCATCATTTTGTAAACTAGGTTTACAGGTATTCAAAATTCGCGTAACCTTAAGTGTTTAGCTGCGTATTCATGGATCATCACTAGGACATATCATATAGACTAGAGTAGTCTACATATCATTAGTAACATCATCTGCATGTTAGGACATTCATGGGTTTGCATAATTTCAATTAACGTATGTTTATTTATTAAATAAACGCTACCACTCAATCATTTACTACGAACATTATACCCGACACTCCCGACTATGATCCTAATATATTTTCACACTCATTATAATGATATAAAAATTATATTATTAGTTTACCCAGTGTTTTGAAATCATTTACTATATATACCGTTAAAAGCTTATAACTACGACGGTTTGCGAAATTTCAACACGATAACTATTTGAACACCCGATTCTTGCAAGGAATGTGATTTTATAATTTTTACAACTTCGTCATACTTTATTTTGTTCCGTCAAAATTTATTTCTAGCTAACTTAATACCCGGTAACACATAATATCTTAACTAATCTAGCCAAATCTCATCCAAGGGACAAGACCATTAATTAGCCCACAAACATCTTCCTTCCTTCCCCTTGGTTGCCGCCCCATGCCCCCCCCCTCCTAGCCCACTTTGACCACATTTTAGACCTAAGCTAGTTTCCTAACTCATAATCATCACATGCTCCTCATTTAATACCTCAAATATCTCAAATAATTTTTCTACTCTTTCATACTTCCATTTGATCTATTTTGATGTTCTAGTAACAAAACATGCAAATATAGTTATGTTATATACCACTTAACACTTATTTTTGTCACTAAAATGGATTTAAAGAATTTTATGAGTAATCTTATGAACTCCATCATTCTTGGTGAAGATTAGGAACCCATGACACCCTAAGAAGGTGTATGGTAGGTTTTAGAATAGCTTGGTGTTGATTGGAAGTGATTTGAACAAGTATTGAACTAGTAAAAATGATTTTTACAAGATATAAACAAGGTTCTGTCCATTTTTGCAATTTCTGGAAAAATCAGTAGACCATGGGTTATTTTGGCTTACATATTTAGAAAATAAACTCAAAAACGAAGCCGTGGCCGCTGGAATGAGTAAAAACGAGCTTACGACGAAAAAGATACGTTAATTCTAAGTTTGACGACGAAAACTATATTTTCTGAAAATAGTATGCTGTTACACGATTTTCCATGGGTAAAATGAGGCATCGAACGCGATCTAGACAAGCCGAAATATCAAAAATATATTAGTTCACTGTATACGAAGCCGAGGACATAAAGAACGTAGAAAACGAGCTTATAACGACCAAGATACAAGCGTTTGAAACCCGACGTTCACAACACATTTTTATCAGCTTTTATTAAAAATGTTTCTAAGTGTAAAACTGTTTTTGCGAGTAGTCATGTTGAGGGCCGTTTTTCTCATTGATCGAGACAGTTTGAGACCTTAACCCTTTGAAGTGAAATCAAGTACTCCCGGCTTATTTTCTAAATTGACCAGCCGTTCGTCAACCGGACTTGTAACGAGTAAGATACGACCTTTCAAATATACCCGAAAACTACACAAAAACAGTCAATTTAGCCGACTAACTAACTTATCCATTATTTTTCTTTATGATCGGGACTCGTATGGACAAAAGTTCGATGATACGAATTTAAGATATTGTTACAACCTTTCTAAAAACACAAAGATCGTTTCCTAACATTCAATATCCACCAACTTACGACTAGCTTTGCGAGGCTACTTAGTCGTTTTCTAATAGTTGTTGAAAAATATTAAATTACGACGGAAAACTCTATTATTTTTCTATAAATCACCAAACGACGATCGTGGGATATCGTTACAACGTATTTACACGTAAAAGGTTTTATGACTTAACAAGACATCAAAAATATATTTTTCGACGATAAACGTTATTTCCAAAATTCACAAGTGGTATCAATAACATACGTATTTGCATGTGTAGCATCATTTTATGACTTACAATAGATCATATCATTCATATTAGGTTGCGGTTAGAGATCGTGCCTCATATCAGTGTATCCACTTTTGTCATCATTACTATTGCATCAGGTGAGTTTTCGTAGCCCCGTTTTCAATTTATATTTTCATTTCTAAACTTGCGGGGGAGAATACATTGCACCATTTTTCATACGGACCAAAGTATCAAATTCATTTACATTGCTTAAGTTACCTCATTGCCATGTTAAAGTCCCTTTTTATTTATCATGATCCGTTAATTACGTAGTAAGCGAGGGTGAGTGAATAGATCTATTGAGGGTGACTCCTCCATCTGGGTTGGTAGATCCAACCAGGTCAAACGGATGCATTTCATTTAATATCAGGTTCAAAGTGTCCGGCAAAACACTCTAGTGGGGCCTTCATAATCAGTCTAGCTTCGGGGTCATGAGCTTAAGAGCCAATGTATGATTTTTATGTAGCATCTTTATCATTTCACTTTATACTTGTGGTTACTGTAGAGATTTACCTTTTACATAAACCTATGATTCTCACCAACATTATTGTTGACCGTTTTAGCAATGTATTTTCAGGTAATTAAGGCATTCGCATCATGGCCTGCATGTGGACACATCATAGAGTCGCGGTGACGACGCGTCTCACTTGTATTTATATGCTCTTTAAACTATCGTTTGGTTTGTAACAACTTATTTCCGCAAACTTGAATCATCTTTTGGGACCTATCTTTTGTAAACTCTGAATGTTTTATGAAATCAAACGATGTACTTTTAAAATGACACTTTAGGTCGTTCAATATAACTATAACTGTGATGCTATGGCAGTCGCGCCCCAGGTATTCCATTCCGCTGCAAATCAAGTATTTGGGGGTGTGACAATGGTTCTTATAAGAACATTAGCCCGTGGATGAGAGACCAGATTCTGGAATGGTTGGGAAAAATGTCGTGCTACAGAGAGATGTTGGATGCTCAAGCTGATGATGTTGGAGGAGAAAGCACGTTGGAAACCAAAATTGATGATCTGGGAAATAGGATAACAAATCTTGAAGCTATGTTTGAACATTTCATCAAGCAAAGGAAAGCAAGGAAGGGAAAACATGGTGCAGGTTCTAGCAAAGTGGGAAGTAGCAGCAAAAAAAATGAATGGGCGATGTTTGTTATGGTCTATGTCGTGTGTTTCGTTTGCTTGTCGAGTTGTTTTGTTTGCTTGTCGAGTTATGTCGTTTGCTTGTCGAGTTGTTTCATTTGCTTGTAGAGTTGTTTCGTTTGAGTCTGTATGAAATGTATGTGGTTGAGAACTCTTGAGTGTTTTAAATAAAAGGTTTGCCTTCGTGTTTGTTAATTGTGATATTGTTCCTTCAGTTCCATTCTTTATGCATATATGTAAACCGTCTTCAAATACAGGTTTAGAACCGGATTTGAGCTCAGGAGATCCCGCTTCCATGTAATTATCCTCTAGTTCATAATAGTTGAGATCACCACCTTTACATAATTCTCAACACATTTAATGTACGAGAAGTCTTCTTCACGGCCATCGGTTGATACAACAAAAAAGCAACGACTTTCTTGGAACTTTGTATGCTTGATACATCATCAATATACGCATTTATAGCAAAAACGTTCCTTAGTTGGTAAACTCTTAAAAACATTAATTATAGCATTTATAGCAAAACTTATTTGCATTTATAGCAAAAACATCAGTAAGGGTTTGGTAAACGTATCCAAGAAGAGTCTTCTTTTGGTTTCAACCATAACATACATCCAGAACACATAAAAGGATTATATCGCTCCATTCTTTATGCATATATGTAATTTTCACAACAACAACAACATATATATGCATAACTAAACATAGTTGATAACGTACGTACAATATCACATTAGAACACATTAGAAAGACATCTTCATTAACTAATGCAGATCTAGGTCAAAAGAAAACCAAGAACTCGGAAACTCTTATACATCGAACCCATGACTCCAACTCTTCATCTAAACACTCACCAACAACATCAACCAACCTTCCCTTTTCTTGATAAACATTAGGACTAATCAATAATGTACGAGAAGTCTTCTTCACGGCCATCGATTGATACACATCTATTCCATCTTTCTGATTAATTACGTTGTCCAAACTTAACTATATGTAAACATGTGAATTAGTTTTCATCATTACAATAACACAACATTTTATTAAACAACAACAATAACACAAACAACAACAACAACAACAACAACAACAACAACAACAACAACAACAACAACAACAACAACAACAACAACAACAACAACAACAACAACAACAAAAAACAACACTACATATGAAGATTGTCTAAGTCACCTAACAGCTCACGGAGTATCGCAGCCGACTGACATGCGTGGTTGTTGTCTTCGGGATTCGTTGCCATTTCAAGTCTTGCCTCCAGCATCCTTACTCTTGTCTCTAGCACCTATTTTTGTGATTCCAGCATGTTTATCCTAAGATTTTTGGCATTAGAGTTTGAGCACTCTGTTGGTGCAGATCCATCACCTTGAGATGTTGAAGCAAAAGAGATTTGATAACGCTCATTTCGTACATGTTTTAGTTGCATTATTTCTATGTTTGTGCATTGTATTTGGTTGTGTTTGTGAACATATTATGCGAAAAAGGTACAACAGATATATTAAGGTTCAGGTACAATCAAGTCCAAGGGAATAGCTAGAAAGATGGGGAAAAGTCGCTAAATCAAGAGCTTATGCACAACGAAAGATTCTACCCATAATAAAGACCTCGGGAAGATCATCAAAGATAAAGAATCAAGTTACAAAGATTTCCGAGCTCAAGAAAAGATCAAGTGTTGATGAAATGAATGAGAAGTTACATGCAAAGTTTGCTATGAATTATGGCTTGCTTCCTCAACCAAAGGTTCAAGAAATAAAACTAAGGCTTAAGTTCAACCCAAGGTTCAAAATTGCCATGCCAACCTTACTCCAAACCTTGGGCTGGAATCTGAACCTCAGGTTGAGACTTCAACCTTGGGTTGCTGCAACTCCTGGCACACTTAATGATTACTTTTAATGATCTAACTCTTCATGTGGGTTGTCATTATGCTTCCTTTACTTCAAGTCCAGAATTTTATGACACTTGGTGCCCAAGAAACTTGCTTGTTGGCCAAGGAGTAGTTTTCTATTAATTAGAAGCATTGGCTAGAGAGAAAAGACATATACTCATATACCAAATTTCTCATACTCTCTCAAGAAGGCTACAAAGAAGAAAACGCAGGAAGAAGTTGACTTACATTCATTATCCATCATTGTAATCATCAAAGGAATCATTGTTGACCACCTCATAATTGTTCCTAAGTCTTGTAATCATCATTACAACTTTTGTAAGACTCTTTAATCATGTTTTCAAGTGATATAATTTCTGTGATTATTACTTTGTTTGCCATGAGCGGCTAAGTACCTTGTGCACTCGCCTAGATGATGTTTGTTACATGAATGTTGATTGATTATGACTCTATGGTTCTAATTCAATGAAAAGCTAATACTAAGATCGAATTTTGCTTTCAAAGTTTTCATAAACAAAAGAGTTATCAAGTTTGGTTGATTATTAATGGTGTAATAGGTCGAAAGAGACATTGTTATTTAATCAATTGTAAACCTTTGTCTATGAAGGTGTTACCTTATGTATTAACCATTTCATATGTAACTTGGTTAAACTTAGAAAACTAAAAGTATAGTTGTCAATTACTTGTGAAACGATAGCGAATCAAGTGATTGAATTGTGTTAGTCTTGTTTGATCAAAACTTAATAATGTTTTTGTCATCTTAAAATCTTGACGAGGATTGAAAGTGTTGAAAACAAGAGGATTAGTACACCAACTAATCAAATTAGAGCACCATCTAATTTATTGATCATAATCGCTTTGAATCATTGTCATAATCATATCAAGGGAATTGTGCAAACTAGTCTAGGCAAGTGTAGTTTTTAATATATTGAATTTACATCATCATCATTATTTGCTTGCTTTAGAATCATTACTAAGTCTTTGTTATAATCAAACTCACGTTACATAAAGACTAAACAAATCCTTGTGAACGACCTTGGCTTACCATATCACCTCTTGCTACAAACGGACGAGTATACTTGCTCGTATGTGTTTCGTTTGAATCATTGGTAGATCGTGTTTATAAATTTAAAACTTGCACTCTCGACACACATCAAGTTTTTGGCGCCGCTGCCTGGGATTTGATCACGTTTTTGTGAGTTTTTGTTTATAATTTTTGTGCTTTGTTCTTGTTCCTAAGCTTGTTCTTTAAAAGTTCTTTGAAATTTTCACCCAGGAAATCGCGGTTCAAACTTGAACCAAGCGGTTCAAAAGTTTCTGTGACCCCGAAACCAGACCAGCCGCCGGTTCAGCTTTCAGCCGAACCGGTTCACCAGTTTCTGTCGACCCGAACCGCAGCTCAATAGTTCTGACCTACCCCAACCGCCCGGTTTCAAACCCAGCCGCCCGGTTAGTTTGTTCCTGACCTGTCTTAGCCGCCCGGTTCATTTTCAGCTGGCCCGGTTCATTTGTTTCTGTGACCCAGACCGTTCCCAACCGCCCGGTTCATTTTTGAACTGGCAGTTACTGTTCAAAAAAAAATTATTTTAATTTTCTTTTTAGTTGATAATCTTTTTCGATTGGCTCGTTTTTCTCGTGTATGACCACTCGCTCTTCTAACGAAGAATTAAGTACACCATTGTCTAACCCCGAAAGTTTATTTCGCAAAAAGAGAACCGCATTTGTTCTAAATAATCGAAGAAAACCAAGAACCGTTAACCCACCATTTGATAATCTTTCCGAAGTTCATCCAATCATTTATCTTTTTCTTGAATTACCATTTCTAATGGCCGACGATCGACCTATGTGGGCCACCAATAGGGTTGTAGCTCCTACACCCGCGGCCGCCATTGTTCCCGTTAATCTTGGAGATAACTTCACTATCAAAGGTCATCATCTTTCGATGATTAAAGACAATCAATTTGATGGTCGAGTTAGATCCGATCCACACAAACATATCGCCAATTTTCTTGAAATTTGTGACATGTTTCGTTATGGAACTACCGAAGCAAATGCAATCCGCCTCAAACTCTTTCCATCGTCTCTCACTGGAGAAGCGAAAATTTGGTATAACGAATTAAGCCCCGGAGTGATCACAACTTGGAACCAAATAAGAGAAGCATTTGTTGGACATTTCTTTCCACCGGCCATGTTTGATCGTCTCTTAGGTGAAATTTGTAGTTTCACTCAAAAAGTAGGAGAAAATCTTGTCGAAGCTTGGCTTCGAATGAAAAACATGCTCCGAAGTTGTCATGGGCATGGTTTGCCTCGTGGTAATATCATTCAAATCTTTTACCATGGTCTCGATGACACAACTCAAGGTATCCTTGATGCCGGAGGAATTTTCCTTTATAAGACCCCTAACAAAGCTTACACTTTACTAGAAGACCGTGTACTTCTTAAGCTCGATTGGTCTAAGGATGCCAAAACCAAACCTCAACGAAAAACCGTTGCATTCGCCGAAGGAACGAATGAAAATTCCAAAATCATGGACATGATGAAAGATCTCACCACCAAAATCGATTCTAAATTCCAAAGTATCCAAAAAGAGATCAAAGATATGTGCGATGGATGCAACTATTGTGGTGGAAACCATTCATCATCCGAGTGTGATGACAAACCCATGGGAGGTCCTGAAGCCGAAGCCAATTATGTTTATGGAGGATATCGAGGAGGAGGATATCGTGGAAACTAATATGGTAGAAATTCTAGAGATTGGCAAGATCGTCCACCGAGGGATGATAATCGTAGTTCCCAACCTCGTGACGACAACCGTCCAACATCGTCTCGTGATGATAACCGTTCATCATCACAAACACCTGAAAAGAAAAATGAAGAATCTGAATTCGAAAAAACCATGCGTGAATTCGTGCATGCTCAAAAGCAAACGAATGAATTTATCAAAAATCAGTTCTTCAGCCTCAAAACCAAAGTCGAACAAGGTCAAAAGAACCATCAAGCTTCTATCCAAGACCTTGAAACCAAATTTGGTCGTCTTTCTGATCAATTTGCTGCTAGACCATCGGGTACTTTGCCAAGCAATACTCAATCCAACCCGAAACCATCATCATCTGGATCTTATCGTCTACCTCAAACGAGAAATGAGCATGTAAATGTTGTATTCACTCGTAGTGGTCTATCTTATGATCCACCACCAAACCCAAACCAAACAACCACTATCATTCATGATGATAGTGAGGATGAAGCAGAGGAGGAACTAAAAGATAACGAACCAATTCCTACACCAGTCGTTAAACCCACTCCATAGCTCAAAGCATATAAACCAAGAATTCCATATCCTCAACGTTTGAGGAAAGAAAAGATGGAAGAACAATATGGCAAGTTCATTGACTTAATCAAAGAAGTTAGGATCAACGTTCCTCTTGTTGATGTCCTGGCTGGTATGCCCAATTATGGGAAGTTTTTGAAAGAACTTGTGAGCAACAAAAGCAAAATGGAAAACATTTCCGCTACCTTCTTGAATGAAGATTGCTCAGCCATTGTTGAAAACAAACTACCGAAAAAACTCGGTGATCCTGGAAGTTTTCTCATCCCGTGTACTTTGGGAAATTCAATCACTTGTGATGCTTTAGCCGATCTCGGTGCGAGTATCAATCTTATGCGAAGCTTTCGATCGATACCTTGAAACCCACAAGAATGAGTATACGTTTAGCAAATCATACTATCCAATATCCTGTTGGAGTAGCTGAAAACATGCTTGTTCAAGTTGGGCAATTCGTTTTTCCCGTTGATTTTGTGATCCTCGAGATGGAGGAAGATAGCAAAGTTCCATTGATCTTAGGAAGACCTTTCCTAAACACCGCCGATGCTATCATTCGAGTCAAAAACAAAGAACTCAATCTTGGAGTTGGAGATGAAAGAATCTCTTTTCAAATTAATCAAGCCATGAAATATTCTCATGTGGAAAACTAGAAAGGGGGGTTGAATAGTTTTACCGTTTAAAGTTTGATTCGCTTTGTGACTTATCGTGATTTCAAAGTAAAGTAAACAATCAAGCACACAAACAAGTAATATAAGTAAATAAGTAAAGAGAGGAAAGATCAAACCACACAACACTCTTGTTTATAGTGGTTCGGCTACAAGGACTCTCTTCCTTGCCCTACTCCACTCCTCGAGCCTCTAACTCGAGAGTTTTTCTTCACTAAGAAACAAGCTCCCTTCTAGGTGGAGAAAACCTTTACACGTCTCTTAATCTTTATCGGGTACTAAGCTAAACACCGGGTTCTTTACAAGGGTACAACCACTCCCGTTGGTTCTTTCACAAGGGTACAACCACTCCCGTTTGGTTCTTTACAAGGGTACAACCACTCCCAACACTCTTTGTATTTAAGGACTAAAACACTAACCTCACTCTACTGATATAAATGATACAAACAATGATATGCAAACTAGTACAAGATCACACAGTGGCTAAGCTAAACGGATAACGACAGAACATTGATCCTTGTATGCTTGATCCCTTTGCTACAAAAGGAAAGATCAAATGAATGAATGAATGATATGGGTTAGTAAATGAATGAGTATGTATTTAAGCTATATGAGTGATGATATGGCCAAATGATCAGCTTGCTATTTATAGGCAAAGCTGAGCAACAGGCGGCGGATCCGACGGATCCCTAAATTTGGATCCGTCTTTGTATCCATTTGGATCCGCCGTGTCAGGCCAGCTAAGAGATCTTCAAATCTTTCCAAATCTTGCCATATCTTTCCATATCTTCAAATGTCAACTCTTTGGCTTGAAGATCTAAACAAAATATCACAAAATCTTACCAAGATTGTGTACATGATGCATGCCATGATGTCATCCTAATAAAGTTTCCATTTTAGGAAATAAACATGTAAATGTATAAAATGTAAATTCTAGTGATCTTGTGAAATGTAAATGTGTTCTAAAAAGACTTTAACTTGTATTTATGATTTGCTAAAAGATATACCTTGTATTTGTCATTAACAAAACTAAGTAAAGATCGTAAAATATAAATAACGTTTTTGGGACGATATTTGTATTAACAATCTCCCCCTTTTTGTTGATGACAAAACATAAGGTGTATTTTTAAGCAAATGAATAAATGAAGTATGAGTCTTTTTAAAAATATAGATTAAGTTTGTTTTATTCAAGTTTTGAAAACAATTTCAAGTATAAATGTATGTACTGTGATGTTTCACAGTAATGCAAACTTAATCCTTTCTCCCCCTTTTTGTCGAAACAAAAAGAAGATATGCGTAGCGGAATGCGATTTTGAGAACTTTAAAGCTCCCCCTTAATTTATACTCCCCCTAAATGAAGTAACAAGGATATGATGTATGATGATGTATGATCCTACAAAACAAATGGTTAGACTATGATATGCTCCCCCTCGATGTATACTCCCCATTGCTAGAGTACCAACGTATACATTTCAAGGATAGGAGATGCTACAAAAGAAAAGTTAGTTACTTCATGGAAGTAAAATGCATATGTAATAATCAACCAAACAATAAGTTTCAGCCCATTTGACTTTAAAAAGTCAAAATGAAGTGTCTGATCAAAATTTAGTACCTAATGTACATTTGATCAAAGCGATATGTGAAGTTAAAACAACCATACTATGATGTTAGTATTCTAAAATGAAGTGTTTGTTGGACCCGTAATGGAGGCTAACAAGGTGGATTGTAAGTCCATAGCCTCGTGGAGATGGGAGTCAACCATGTTTGAGAATGCATAGAGGCGGTTTAGTTCCTCGTTGATCTCGGCTTGGGTGTTGGGTTGATTAATCCAAAACTCTTCATCAATGGAATGGAGAGTGGATCTTGGTGAGAGTTGTTGTGGTTGCGGTTGTGGTGGTGGTGCATCATGGTATAAAGGACCATGGATATCCGGGAAAACCGGATGAAAAAGCATGGGTTGTTGACCTTCAAAGGTCATGGGTGGAAGATTGGTTGACCTTGGTGGAAGGTCTTCCAAGTCATCAAGGTATGGATGTGGTGATGAAGGTGGAGTCCTAAATAGCTCCACTGGTTGAAGTTTAGGTGATTTTGGGGGTGATGGTGATCTAACAGGTTGTGATGGAGCGGGTGGTGGAGTGGTAGCTATTGGAGTAATTGTTGGTGGTGGAGTATGAATGACTACATTTGGTGGTGTTGGAGTGGAGAGTGTGAGAAAATTCTCACTTGCAATCGGTGATGAGATATTTAGAGGAGATGATTCCTCTGATGATGAGTTTGCTAAGTTTATGAAGCAACATGGTTTAACACTAATGCAGGCAGTTCGTTTTGGAGGTCTAGAGGTGGAAGAGTTGTTTGATTTAGTCATGGTGAAGTAATGTAGCTAAGATGTACAGGAGAAAAAGTAGAGGAAATGGTGAGTGAGTGAGTTTAGTGATGATCCTAAGGTACTAATTTATAGGTAGAAGGTTTGTTGGTCTGTGTGTTTGGATTGGATGTAAATCCAATGGATAATGTTGGTTCCTAATGATTTGGAACAAAAATTTAAGCTTGTTACATCCTAAGGTCAATCCATTGAAATGGAGTTGAGTGATATGAGGGGGATTTGCAGTAAATGCAAGGAGATAGTGGAAAATCTGATGATAAGATGTTTCCACGGATTTGACGAATCCCTCAAAAGGGTTCCTTGCTTGTATTAGAAAGTTAACTCACATGTAAAATTTGAAAATTCAAATTTTGGTGGGAAATTGAGTTCTTAGGATTCTAATAGTTCCTAAATCATTCTAGAGAGTTTAATTATCAGTGAATATAATCTAAAGAAGTTACAAACCAAAATCTAAGTGTCGGGATAAGTCGGGAATTTTTGAAAAAAGTTACTGTTGGTATCCGCGGATCCAATCGACAACAAAGGCGGAGCCAAAGTTTGGGAGCCGTGGGATCCGTGGGTTTTGGACTGGCAGATCCAAGAGATACACTAGGCGGATCCAAAAACTGGGATCTGCCATATCCGTCGTCCGAATGTGCTAAAACAAATAGAGAGATATGCAAATTTCGCGTTTTTGACCAAAACCCGAAAATTCTCCTATAACTTATGTAATAGCTAATATGTACTACAAATATACTAAATATATATATTCTAACACACATTTGCACATAAATAAATCCGATCATCATAACTTACCTTAAATGGAGTTAAGCCAAACAGTGGCTTATTCTCGGAAAATTGATAACACTAAGTGTTATCGACCTGCAAATCTGAGTTAGTTCACATACACATCAAGTACTAATATAATATCTCAAGATACACATAAGTTTAACACATCATTGTTTGAAAACGTCTAGACCCAAACACTCCTCTCACTTAAACTTCTTGCTCAATTTCTTCATACCCTTGTGAAGTTTCATGATCCAACGCCCTAAATTCTTCACCATTCCTTTGGTTTGCTTTAACTCTGGTGATTCATTCGCAATCAGTGGAAGTTGACGCAAGTATTCCGGTGGAGTGATTCTAGAGTTTGGCAACCCGTCATCGTCACTCATTGATGATGATGAAGATGATGTTTGAGGACGAGGGCGTTTGCCTTTGTCAACCGCTACCCTAAAATCGCTTAAGGGAACAAAGGTGTGTGGAATCTCATCATAATCGGGAACAAATCCTAAGGCATTTCTAGGAATGGGTGCAAAGACTCTATAGAGACGAGTCAAGAGCATCCCGTAGGGCATAGCGGTGGTACCTTGTACCGGAATATCGGCCATTCGTTTGGCGATATAGTATGCAAGGTTGAAGGGTTGATGAGTTGAGACACAATACATCATATAGCAAAGACAAGCGTTGATGTGATCCTGATTTCCAACGGTGCATATGACATTAGCCCTTAACACATCTTCTAACTTTCTAAATTCGGGCTTGAGTTCATTGAGCTCCATGGCAAATGGGTCTCTAGCTACTTGACGACCTCGATGCATCCTAGTTGGGTTGTTCCTAGGTAAGAAGAGATGCTCCCTAATGGTTTCTTTGTCAGTAAAAGGTGTGGCATATGATGTCGTTCTAACAAGGTTGTATTCTAAAATTGTCAAAGACCATTTATCGGAGTAGACACATGTTCCATAATTTGAAACTCCTAAGACCTCACCAAATTGATCTAAGGGAATATTGAACAAGGTTCCATTGACACTAAAGTGAATGCTCATGAGACCATTGTCGCTTGAACTAAGACCTATGGTTGCATAGAACTCAAGAATGAACCTAGGAATGATAGGCTCATCAATGTCTAAAAGACAATCGAAATGAATAGCGGCCAATTGCTCGCGGAGATTGGTATCTTCATAGAATGAGGAGTCTACAACCCTACCCTCATGGACGTATCATTTTTCTAAGGCTTTGAATATATTGACTTGGGCTTCGGTGAGACCCTTGGTTTTGTGGTGTTTGGGAAGGTAATCGATGGTCTTTTTGTGATCGCAGTTGGTTGCAGGAGGCATAGTTATCCTAGACACGAAAAATATATAGTTTAGTTGAAATTATCAAAAATACGTATATATGTCTAGTGTGTGCCTACATGGGGACAATGTGGAGGTGCGGTTATCTCGACTCCTTTTGATGCATGAAAATTATGTTTATGCAAGTTTTATGATAAAATGAGAGATAACCCAAACGCTCCTACTTCAATGTAGCTACGATTGAATGTACTCGAAAATACATATTAGTTATGTATTCCCTTTAGCATTCAAGAGACATTATGCAAGTGATGTTTAAAACATAACGTTTTTGTATTTGTATGAACAATGTTCAAAAACCATTTTTCCTAGTCGTGAGAAGATTTTAGCAAAAATTTCTCATGGGGTTTTTGATGAATAATGACAATGTACTACAAGATGCAATTCCTAACTATGAAAAACATGATTTGTTATGCAATTTAGTAAATATGCTTCATGATATTTCAAGAATTATGCATAACCCCAAGTTTTGGTTTTGTGCATGAAATAGAAATCCTAGACACAGATCAGGAGTGTAAACATGTTAAGAATACTTACAGTGATGATTTGAGCACAAGTTGGTTGAAGAAGATAGCCTAAATTATGATTTTGGTGAATTATGGATCGAATACAGTAGGTGATAAGTTTTAGGGAGAGTGATGAATAGTACAGGGTATTTGTTTAATATATATAAAAACTGCCTCAGCAGATGACGGATCTGGCGGATCCCAAACAAGGGTTCCGCCCTTGTTGTCGTTTGGATCCGCAGGATCAGAACTCAGGTTGAGTTTTTGCCGTGTTTGGTTAATCTAAGGTTTGAGCTAACGTTTAATCTATTCACTAGGTTCCATTAATCCTAAACCAAGTCTAAGATAGTTGAAAGGTTCTCTCTTGAGAGGTTTTGTGAGGATATCGGCAATGTTGTCCTCTGAGGAAACTTTCTCAATTGAGATGTTTCCCTTCAGAACATTGTCACGAAGGAAGTGGTGACGTATTTCTATGTGTTTGGTTCTAGCATGTTGGACTGGGTTTTTACTAAGATCGATAGCTCCTTTGTTGTCGCAAAGAATGGGAATGTCGTTTAGTTCAATTCCATAGTCGACGAGAGCTTATTTCATCCACAGTGCTTGTTGGCAAGCTTTTCCTGCTGACACGTACTCAGCTTCAGTTGTTGATATGGTGAGGGCTGTTTGTTTCTTAGCAAACCATGCGGTGAGACAATGTCCTACAAAAGTACAAATACCACTAGTACTTTTCCTATCAACATAGTCACCGGCATGGTCTGAGTCGGCATACACTATGGTTTCTACACCTGTCCCTTTGGGATACCATAATCCTAAATGTGTAGTGCCTTTAATGTATCTAAATATCCGTTTAACGGGTTCAAGATGAGATATTTTGGAATGGAAAAGAGCCGAAAACCGAAGCCGGAAAAGACATTTTTCATGTGGATTTAATTCGAGCTCAAAATCCCAAAATGGCCCTTGGATTATTTTCACTTGACAAAATTGGTCCTTGGATTAACTTTGCAAAATTGGCAGACATAGTCCTTGGATTTTATCTATTGACACAATTGTTCCTTAAATTATTCAAAGGTTACAACAATGATCCCTGTTAAACTAACCTTAATATTACACCTAACCGGATCAAACAAACTACCCATTTCTAAACACAACCCAAACCATCAGCCCACTCACAACAAAAAGCCCACCATCCAAGCCCTTAAACCCACCAAGCCCACCCCATCTTTAATTAACTAAAACTCGGGGTCAACAAGTCAAAGTCCAAGTCAAACCCCCAATTAAGTTACTATTCATCATCTCCTAAACCCAGCATTATCCCGCCAAATCCCTTAACCCCTTCCCCAGTCACTATCCAACTTTCCACCTCATCTCACTCCATGCCAAAACCATCACATGACCGTATTCCCCCTCCTCCTTGCCACCTCAGCTATCCATGGGACAAGAGAATGATCTACGGCCAAGATTTCTTTGAGTGGGCACCAAGATAATCCAAGGGCTGTTAAAGAGCCAAGAAAGCACAAATTGGGATTCCTCTCACATAAGAAGCACAGAGCAGAAGAAACCCTAGTTGTAGGAATAGTATAAATAGAAGCTTAAGTATCAGTAGAGAAGGAGGTTTTTTTTTTAGCTTAACTTAGGTAATTTTCTTTTTAGCTTATTGTTATTTATCTTTTTTAATTTCCAGTATTGTAATTTAATTTCAGTTAATGAAAATTTAATTTTTCTTATTTTTATTTTCTTGGTCACCAAAATCAGTCTACTGTTCATGTGCAATTTTCTTAAGTTTGATCTTGATTAAAATCATTGATACTAGCTGTTTTCAATAGAGCTTTAGCTTAATTGTAGTGTTTTTAGGATTTGAGTTGGTTAGTAAGAGCTTAGGAAGGCTACTGCTCTAATAAGCTTGGTATAAGCTTAGGCCATATAAGCCCTTTTAATTGGCATTCATAAGACCCTTATAGTCTATTTAAAGTAGTGTTTAAATCCCTTATGCCCTTGTTCAGTTTATGCCTTATATCAGTCCACAATAGGTTAGATCAGTAGGCATGTTTGAGATTTTCCCATTTGCAGCCTCAATTGTTGATTTTTAATTTCTTAATGTTAAGTTGTTTTAAGCTATAATTTTGCACAAATAGACTTGGCTAGCTTGTCTATCTTTTACTATTTTTTTTTTTTTTTTTGAATTTTAGGATTTTCTTTAGATAGCTTTTTAGTAGCTTAAATATGCCCATTTTGCCCTGCACACCCTTGAACTCAGCAGCCTTTTATCCCATTTGCTTACTTATTTCCTCTAGTGCTTATTTAATGCTGTTCATGGCTTATTTGTAGGATCTTGTGGCTTATTCCTGCTTACTTTTAGCTTATTGTTAATTATTTAGCCCTTTTCAGTTCTTTTTTTTTTTGCTTATTGATAGCTTAAACAGTCATTAGATTATAGCTTAGCTTATTTTTATTTTTGCCCACTGATCAGTCTTTCCTACCTTATTACTGGGCTAATTTGTGGTTTTCAAATTAAGTTGTAGTTGTAAAAATTGTTATTTGGATTGTGCTTATTGAGTTTCAAATCAGAAAATAACAAAAATAAAATAAAAAGAAAAATACCAAAACCAGGGTTCGAACCCTGGTCGCTCAGCACACAACACCACAGCCTAACCAACGTGCCCTTGGGTCTTTTCCATTCACCTCTTGCAAAATTAATTTGTTAAACCATGTTTCCATTTTGCTTAATCCGAACCATTTTGCATATTCCCAGCTTATTTAAATAAGCTGGGACCTTTTTACTATTTTTCTTAGCTTCAGTTCATCTTAAAGTTATTCCACAAAAAATTTCAGATTTTTCCAATTAGTTTTAATATTTTTAAACATTTAATTTCTTTAATTTAGTTTTTAATTCATAATAAAAAATGTAAAAGTCAAAAAAATAAAATTCTTTTTCTCAAAATTTTCTTTTAATATTTAGGACGTAGGAAAATTATATTTTCATCCGTAGGGTTAATTTTTATAGATTTTTAAGTTTAGGCTCGTTTTTAGATTTCCGTTCGCGTTCTTTGATTTTCGTTTTATTAGATATTAGTAACCAAGTGAACCTCGTTATTTCAAGCATTTTAATACCAGTAATCGAAAATGATATCCTAAATTTCACGCCTCGTTGGGACTACGACCCGGGTGTTCACTTATCCGGTTATTTATTGATTTGCGTTGTGTTTCGCGCGTTGACGACCTTTTTCCCAAAAAAGTAGTTGACGTGTGAGAAATCAATCAATTTTTGGCGCCGCTGCCGGGGAGGTGTGTTGCGACAATATCATTACAGTTTGACGATTAGTGACTTGAAGATCCTTCCTCGTGAAGTTACGTTTTTATCTTGTGAATATTTTTTATCAAAAATCCAAAAAAATTAAAAAAAACCTTGTAAAACCCAAAAAGATTTTCTTTTCAAAAATTATTTTCCTTTTTCTTTTAAATGTTTCAAAATTTTTAAAAACCCAAAAATATTCTTCTTATTCCTCTTATCCGTTTAATTCTTTATCTCTCACCCTCTATTTGTTTAATTCTATCTTCTTAACCCTCATTAATGTTTAAATCTTATGTCGTCACTCGGCTATCACTGTTTTGATTGTAAAAGCCCATTGATTGACAGTCTTCGTTGTTCAAAGTGTGCGTGTGAGCGGTGTGGAAATCATGCACCAAAAGGATCTTGTTATTGGTGTGAAGTAGCCTTTAAATCAAAGCCTAATTCCATCGATAATTCTCAAAGTTTTTCCGAACACCCTCCACAACCCCAGCTATCTTCATTTCAGCATAATTGCTTTAAATGTGGAGATCTGTTGGGGGATGATTCACTTTGTGAACGATGTTTTTGCAAAGGATGTGGGTTTACCCATGGACTTTGCATGTGTTGCACTTCTGAAATCGGAAATACGCTTACTTATCCAGATTTTCAAAACGATTTCAACCCTCCTCAAAATTCATTTTGGCAAGAACCGTGCTATCAAAACTTCAATGATACATCATTTCAAAATGTGCCAAATGATCTTTGTGAGTATTGTGGAGGCCCTCACCAAAGTTTTGATTGTCAAGCAAGTAATATGCTTGTCTATGAGCAGGTTTCGCGTAACGATCAAAATTTTGGTTATGACCAATATCCATATACGTCACTGAATCAATCACAACAATATTATTGTTGTGAGTACTGTGGAGGTCCTCACTATAGCTCTGATTGTCAAACAAGGAACCCGCTTGTCTATGAGCATGGCCCTTGTAACAATTATGACTATTCTTATCATGACCAACCTCCACAGTATCAAACGATTCAAACTCAACCTCAGCCATCTCCTCAAGAATTATTCCAAGATGTATTCCAAAAATTTCAAGATGTGAGGAATACATTTAATGATTTGGCTCTTAAAACATTAGCCCAAGAAATGCAAGATGTAAGTAATAGACTTACTGATCTGGCTATTAAACATACCCAAGAAGATCGTCATGAAAAATCTATGAGAGAATTACTAGCCGAAGAACGAGCAGCACAAAGGCGTTCCATATTTCTCAAGGCTGCCCTTCTTGATGACGATGATGAGGAAGAAGACGAGGAGAGTATGATTCCTTTGAATTATATCATTTCTCAACTCCCTCAGTCTATTGCAATCACAAACATCTTTCCAACTATGGACTCCGAGGACTCTCTCATTATGGGGGATGAGCATCATAGCACTATTCCTGAAAAGGAATCGGACGAATTCATAAAGTCTAGTGCTGAGAACCTTGTCCCAATCCCAAGTGAGTCTGAGGAAATATTCGACAGTGAATGTGATTCTCAAATTTTTGGAGAATCTCTTGACGTTTCTAAGGTTTCCGGGATTTTCTCTAACTCTCTTTTTGAATTTGATGACGGTTGCTTTTCAAGCAACGTAAATCCTCTGTTTATTGAAGTGTTAGAGAACGATGAGGTCAAAGACTCTATTATTTTTGATAATATGACCTCAATTATCAATCCCGAGATTCAAAAGAATATTCTTGCTCCGACATATGTGACATTTCCTTTTGAGGGTCGTCCTTATATTGACTTCACATATGCCGTTCGAGTTTTTCTACCTTTCTTCACCTATAAGGTAGATTGTCCTTTCCTTCACTCGTTAGGGAGTGAAGACACCATTTTTGACCCCGGCATCTCCATTTATCATTCTTTTGAGCCGGGTGTATCTCATCGGAGTGGAACTTTCAAGCACTTCAATGTTTCTTCAAACATATTGAATGAAAGTCCGATGGAGATTATTTTTTCCACATGCTCCCCCAAGAACAATTAAATTCGGGGCGAGTCTAAGCTATACGACTCGATAAAAAACAAGCGCTTCGTGGGTGGCAACCCATGCTTATCCTTCTATCTTCTCTATATTTTCTAACACTAAGTGTGGGGGAATTCCTCTACTTGCTGCTTTGTTGTTGTGTGTTTGCCTTTGTTTTCAGGATTCCCGTAGATCATGATGATTGATGCGCCTATTTTCAATCCAGCCGCCCAATATCCGATCTTTTTGCTCATGTTTATCCAGGGATATCTTATTAATCCTTTATGTGAAAAAGATTTCGTTTCCACACTTAGGTAGTAGTCTTACCCTTTTACGTTCTATAGTGTCGGCATAATAGCAGGTACTTTGAATATTGAGGGCAATATTCAATTCTAAGTGTGGGGGGGAATTCTTGCGAATTTGACCCAAATTTTAAATTTTTTTCACATTTTGTACCTACTAGTCCCTAGCACCCCCGTTTTGACCAAAATTTTAAAAAATTTATCATCTTTTAATTAAAAATTGCATTAAAAAGAAGTGCTTTGCACATTAAAAAATAATTTGCTATACATTAATGCTTCGGTATTAGTGGAAGTTTAGACTTGATTAGGCTAGAACAAGGGGAATCCCGACTCTGCCAAAGTGTTGATTTGGCTGCTACCCTTAACTTTTAGGCTAAGTTTTTACGAATTGTGCAAATGAAAATGCTAAGCGTGGAGTAGTTGGTTCTCTTTAGAGCTTATATAAGTAATCTATGGCTTTTCCTCCCAGAAACCCCTAATCTGACTTAATAAGTGCTTATTTTCAAACGATTGAACACAAAAATTATATTTTTTATACGATTTTGACAAATACTAGTTCAAAGTTTTATTTAAATTTCGGAACAAGCATACTTTCTTAAAAACATAATAAGAATGCAAAATGAAAGTGAGACGTTGCTTGAAAGTTGCAAAAATCAAAGTTTTGAGTATGAATAAATAAGTCCTAAGCTACGGTTCGAGATCGGTCCTTGGATCCTTATTTCCAAAAGGCGTTTAGGTCTTGGCTACCCTCTTACACCGGCCCTTGGATATTTATTCAGGAAGGTGTGAGGTCTTGGTCTAACAACCTTGGAACCTCATTTCCGGAATGTCTAAAGTCTTGGAACTCTCCGTTGTAACGGTCCAAAAAGAAGTAAAAAAAAAAAAAAAAAAGTGATGAAAAATGAAAAAAAAAATGTATGTTTATGTTTGTTATGAATAAATGTGCGAAACTTGCTTCTTGCAAAATTTAAATCAACCTTTCAACTAGTATTCGTCAAAGTCTTATAAAAATGTTGATTTTTCCGGTCAAAATTTTGAAAACAAGCACACACACCTAATGTAAAACCCCAAAACTAAAATAATCTGAAATGACAAAAATGCCCTCGAATTTGAATTTTAAGAACTTATAAATTGTATAAGTAACATTATATGTATCTTAACCTAAGTTTCAATATAATTAAAACCTTACAATATAAAGTGTGTAAAAAAAAAAAAAAAAAAAAGGAAGTGTATATGTGCCCCCCCCCCCCCTTGACCAATAAGAGGTCCACTGTAAGACCCTGTGAAAAATCCTTGTAATTAATCTTAGTGATTAATAATAATCTCGAGTTACTATTTCCTAACGCCTATTTTTGCTAGAAATTTTAAACTTTTCGCCATCATTGTGAATAGCTATGCATTATATATACATATAGATATATTTAACACACCAACGCTAGGAATTATATCTTACGACGCAACAACTCATTTACACAACGACAAGTAATTATATTCGATGAGTTTATTCACTACAATTAATCAAAGTAAATATCACATAATCCTCCTTAATTATAACAATAAACTCAATCCTAAAACTACCACTATAAACCAATTTGGGCCACATTCGTTCGACCCAACAACCATTAAACCCCAATTTCCATTAACCTATCGAGCTAGTCCAATCCAAAGGCATATCACAGCCACTTAACCCACTATTTGAAATGTTATATTTCCTTTGTTTCTTTCTTTGTTACTCGATCACTACCACATAGAATCAAAAACGCCCATGCACCGCTTAAGGACTCGAACACAACTATCCTACATTTTAATCAATAAAAACCAACCTAACTTCACAATCCGTCATCACCACGACACCAAGATTTCTTTCACTAGTTCACTTTCATTTTCTTCTTGTTTTACTCGTTACCTGTTTTTACTTTTCAAAAGAACTTGACGTCATTATTTATGTCTAGCTAGCACGACTTTCATCTAATAAAAACACATTCAAGCGTAACCCATAACCCACTACTGTGATATCGAAAACCAACTAAAAATAGCAATTTGAAACTGGATACTAAGCTTGTTTTAACCAAAACCTTTCGACACAAGCATATCACTAGGGACATCGACTCAAAATGCTACAATGTTGCCATAATTCTTACCAACCATAAGATACTTTACTAGTTAAAAGATGATATCTCAAATGCAAAGGGTAAACTAGAAACATAACTTGTGGACAATTAACACATACACGTATAAGAACAAAGGAAACAAGAACAATACAATAGCTAAGATACAAAAGCACAACTACTCTCACACTCAAAGTAGAATGCCATCACACAAGTGTCCTCTTCATAACAGTAGCATCTAATCATTAGTCAAATAGTCAAGTAAATGAGATATTTTTGTTTCTATATAAACCACCCTATTCGTTCATTGCCAATCTTCTATCACCATCACCTTCTATCAACATCAAGACATTCCTTAAACACCCCAATAGCTACTTTCTGTCGTGTATGTGGGAGCAAAAACAGTCCGCTCAAGACACATAATAACCCATTTCAACTCACTAGCCTTTCCTTGTATTTCATACGAACCCCACAACCATCTTCACCCTTACTTCACTAACACCATACCTTCATGTAAAAACTACCCTTGTTCGACAGTAAACATAACCGGGTAAGAGTAGGACGTCCAAAGCAAGTAACTGTTCATTTCGTGTTTCGTCTCGACAAGCCATACGTCTCTACCACCTTTCCAAAAGGTGAAGTAAGTCCCCACATTCCTTCTTAATTATATCACGTATCCATGCATGTATATCTATCACTTCACTCGAACATATATTTCGTATAACACACTGTCACAAGTTTAGCTTACACATTAACATATAGAACACACCATGCATTATCATGTTGTTTTACTCATATACGTAAATAGTAACACCTTACTTAGTCACATGCACATGATATTCGAACAATAAAACCTTTGAGCTCAACCGGGTTAACAAAAGAAAACACGTCGAAACATAAGTTGATCGAACCACCCAAGTCACGTTAACATATGACCAAACCTTGAATATCACCTTAACTCGACCTTGAACATAAACTATAAACCCCCTCGCTAAACCGGATAAAGGGAAAACAGAAAAATCACCAAGACATTACTAGTTAACAAACCACTCGAGCAAGCCATTTCACGATTTATTTAGAAAGAATTCTTTCATGCAACACCTACATATTTTTATCATTCTCAAAAGTTCACATGGCAAACTAATTATTTCGTGTTTTGAGATCCCTCTCATAACCCCATCTCGACACCTAAATTAACTTCTTTTTAGAACCACTCGACAAGTATAAAGACTCAGAAAATTGCAAGACATATTTTACAAAATCTCTTCACTCGACCAGCCCAAAAACTATTGCCATATTTTCGAAAAACTACAAATAATATATATAAATT